>VZRI01007521.1:0-62588 GCA_013397515.1 Upupa epops | reverse complement strand
CGCCATCCTCCTCCTCAGGAGGCCCCGGGGGGTTGGGAAGGTGGCGGATGGCGGGCCCTGGGGAGAGCCGCCGCCCTTCACTGCGGTTGGGAGCCCGCGGAGAATCCGCGCAGCTCGCCCCTGGCCCTGCTCCGGGCCCCTCCGGGGCTCATCGCGGTCCCCACCGACAGCCCGGACCGAGCGCCGGCCGCGCAACGGGGGTGCAGTGCGCTCCGCCCACCGCCAGGGGGAGCCGTGGCAGCGGCGGAAGGGAGCGGAAGGGCGGGCGAGGTGACATCACTGCGGGCGGGGCGAGGGCTGCGCCTTAGGCGGCACTTCCGGTGGCAGGGGTCGGGGAGGCAGGATGGTGGCGGTTACGTCGTACACGCACCCGCGCCTCGGGCCTTGAGCCTGTGGCTAACGTGACAGGTCACGGAGAGACTTCCTGTCCCTTAGGTCTCAGCCCCCTGAAGGAGCCGCAGGGCCTCTCTCCTGCCCAGCAGCAGCAGGGAAATGGAGGCCCTGAAAAAGATTCCGTTTTATTTAAAATGAAAGGGCAGGTATTTAGGAATTTAGCAACTCGTCAAGTGCGGAGCTCACGGGCCTGTTGTGGAGTCAGCTAATGGAAGGACAGACTAAGAGGTGTTATGCTTCCAAGTACTTAAAGGGTGAGTGTTAAGAGGATGGGACCAGGCTCTCCTTAATGGTGCCCAGCGATAGGATAAGTGGCAACGGGCACAAACTAGGACATGGAAGATTAAATCTGAACATTAGGAAAAACTTTTTCATGGTGATGGTAGCAGATCTATGGGTCAGGCTACCCAGAGAGGTTCTAGAGTCTCCTGCTCAGGGGACACTCCAAACCCACCTCAGTGTGTTAGGTATGGAACAGCCACATGGTGATATGCTGCACGTGCAGAAAACTTGCTTCTGTGCCAGTGTTCATTAAACTAACCCACCATAGTCATAAGTACTCAAGAGAAAGCTTTGAGATCCGGTTGCTGAGTGTTAGGCAACTTGAGAAGTGCCTCGATGTTTAAAGGATCTGTTGTGCTCGTGAAAGGGGCTGTTGCCACTGTGTCCTCAACACATACAGACCAGTGCACCCTAGTGCACAGTCCTGCCAAGAGCATTTGGTGGCTTCAGGAGACAAATTAAAATTGTTTGATCCCAGTGCCCAGGGAACAAAAATGTGACTGATGGGGGTAAACAACAATCACTGCAGAGAGTCTTTAAGGGAAACAGTCTTTTCCCATGAGAAAAATCGTGTCAAAACTCCAGAAGTTGATGTCTCTTAGTGCTAAGTTACTAAAACACAATAAAGTGAATTGACAGTATTCTTGAGTGGAAAATTGTGGTTTGCTGCCACAAATGCCTGGTGTTTAGTATTAGGATTCCCTGAGCCTTGGCAGGGTAACAATTGCTACCATAGCTGGGAAATCAAACCTAACAACTCATCCTTGTGCTTTTGAATACCAAGAGCTGAATCACTGCAAGTCAATGCTGTTGAAACATGAAGACATTAATTTTAAGGGTGTATTTATAGCACCTACACATAATGAGGCTTTCCATGGAGGGCTGTTTCCCAGTTCTTCCAGCTGTTCTTGGCATGGATCCCTTCCTGTGGCAGCTCTTCACAGGGTGCTCCAAGGTACCTGACCAAGCTCTTTGGGGAAGGAGTTTGGACACATTTGGGTGCTCCCCATCTATTCACCTGCCCCTTTGTAAGGCTGGTTAACATGTTGGAGTGCAGATCTCAGCACAAGGACATGGATATCTTGAAATGCTGTGAGGATGGAACCCTCTGTTATGAGGCTAGGCTGGCATAGTTGGGGTAAGGAGTGTAGCTGGAGAAGAGAAGCTTCAGTGAGATATTAGTGCAGCCTTCCAGTGCTTAAAGTTGATGATGAAGAACTTTTTAGCAGGGGCTGTTGTGACAGGACAAAGGGGTGACAGTTACAAGTAAAAGGAGGGAGATGCAGACAAGATAGAAGAAAGAAGAAATATTTTAGGCTGATGGTGGTGACCTTTGGCCCACGTTGTCCTGAGGTGATAGAAGCCACATCCCTGGAACCATCCTAGGTCATACTGGAACTTGGGGCTCTGAGCAACTTGCTCTGGTTGGGGATGTCTGCTCACAGCAGGGGGTGCAACTGGATGAACTTTAAAGACCTTTTCTCACACAAACCATTGTGTGGTTCTGTGACTCTGATTTCTTCATCCTCTAAAGTTCTCAAGTTGCTAATGAGCACCTGAATGCCGAAAACCTGTCATTCACTGTGTCACCTCTTGGAAGCTGTTTCAAGTCATGTTCATTCATCATTTAGCAGATACTGAGCTGCAAACCTCAGTCCTCATGGCTTTTCAGTAGTTAGAACTCTCACACCTTTCTGGCCTTAAAGCTCATGGGACCTTTCAACAGCAACTGTAATGGGATGGAAAATGCTCCCAAAGTTAGTTGGCCATCCCTTGCTTGGCTCCTTCCCACACCATTCCAACTGGAAGTGCTTTTACACGTGTGACATGACATCTCAGTAGGGCTCTGCATAGCCCCTTCCCCTCAGCCTGGATGGACCTGTGTGTTACCAGCCACGTGCAGAACACAGGTAGGAAGGCAGTGGCCTCTCGGAGCATACAGAGCCTTAGTCACACCCCACACAGCTCTCGTGTAACCTTTCTCTTAGCCAAGATCAGGGAGCACTGTCTTGGCTCTGATTTACTGCTCTGTAGCAGCTCCTGAGCGTCTTCCCTGTTGCTTCCTATCATTCACATTCTCCCTGCTGTGAAAGCTCTGATTGATACCTTTGCCCACCTGTCCTGGGTTTCCCCGTTAGGGAGTCATTGCTGGGTTGAGTAGATCCCATCCTCACATGGAACTACAGCTCACCACAGCCCCATGATTCATCTCATTGGGGATCTTCAGATCCCAGCAGCAGCATGCTGGGGGGGTGGTGGTAAATCTAGTGAAAGCAGGAACTTGATGGATGTGCTTATTCATCCCTCTCCAAAGCAAAGCTCTGTTCTGTAAGTGCCATCAGTAGCAACAGCGCTGATAGGTGAAGAACAAGCTTCACTGATGAGCAGCAGAGGATGGAGCCTTAAGGATGGAGATGGTCTGTAACGGCTTCTGCACTGCTGCCAGAAATTTGTGAAAAGAGTCTTGAAAGGATTTTACAAGTAGAAATGAGTAACATTGAAATACCTATCACTTCTACCTGTTCGGTGCTGAAGGAACCTCTTGCCACTTAAGGTTTTTTTGAGGTTTTTGCTACTTTCTACCTCACTTTGCCAAGCCTGGACAACCCTTGCAGGGAAGAAATTGTTCCTTAGGGCCAGCCTCAACATTCCTTGGCACAACTCGAGGCTGTTTGCTCTTCTGTAATGTGAGAGAAGACACCAATCCCCACATCGCTCCAAACTTGTGTTAGGGAATTTCAGAGAGTAAGAAAGTCTCCCTTGAGCCTCTGATTCTCCAGTTAACCCCCTCCCAGTTCTCTCAGCCATTCCTCACAGGACTAACTTTATCATTGTACTGTTTTGACTTGAATTCTCACTGCTGCCATGACACAGTGTGATGATATTGGCAGTTTTACCCAATCAGACAGAAACACAGACCTGTAAATCCAAAAAAGAAGGCTTAGGGCGGGATCATTTTGGATTTAAACACTACAGCAAGCCAATATATGTCAACTTTTGGGGGGTCAAAAGTATTTTCCATGCCTATTTCTATGGTTAACCTGCTCATCTCTGGCAAAGGACAGGAATTGCTATAGAAAACAAACCTCCGCATTTCCCATCTGTACAGCTTTCTCCCTTGATAAGAGCTATGCAATAATAATTACATCATAAATAATAATTAAATATCTGGTAGGTATTAGGCAAGATTGCCTTTTTTGCTATTTTAAGAAGAATTACTATTAATTTCCTTGTTGTGTCTTTCCAGGCTTTCCTCTAGATGGTGCCCGACACCCAAGAGCTGGGTGCGATACAATCCCATCAAAAGAGTCTGGATGCTGCTCTCCTTTGTTTCTATATTCTATCACAGAATAGTTCATCCAAATTGATAGATTAATTTTTCCACATGATGTAGACATGGTGTTTCTTCCTCTTGAGAACCTTAAAATCCTTTTACTGGAGCTGAAAGTGCCACTTGTTATTGCGAGGACTCATCTGTATCTTCTGTTTCTTATGGCAGCCATTATCTGGTGTGAGCTGTCGAGCAGCTGGACGCTACCTGCAGGGGGATGGAACTTACCATGCCAGTGCATTCATTCTCTCTGAATATTTTTCTAAACATTTCTCTTTGTTTCTAATTTACACAGGAATACTGAATTTCAAAATGGGATGAAAAGAGATAGCAGTGCTCTGCATCTCAGGACCAGGTTCCAGAATATAGTCAGCAACATCGAATTTCAACGTGACATCGAAAAGTGTCTGTGAGTGACAAGGTAGCTTTCCTCTGATGCTTCGTTTGTGATTTTGGGAAGTTTTCTTAGGGCCAGATCTTTCAGTTTTGATGTCTGGAAGCACCCTGACAGCAACCAACAGACATCAGGATTTGATGACCTCTTTCCTCACAGAGCTGGACATGCAAAGTTTACTGGAAGTCTTGCAGCTGTGTATAATATTTAAATAAAATTATGTTCCTGTGTGTCCTATTATCCCTTCACCATGAAGTTGTGAGGATTTTCATGGGATTTAATTGTTTTTACAAAAATGACAAATATTTTTGTAAGAAACACACAGGGTTGTCAAGAGTTTTTAATAAAAAGTGCTGCTTTTGCAGAATGGAAAAACAATTTTTAAATGGGTTCAGGTGGTTTTTATATTTATTGATACCTGTAGCATACAGAGATTGTAAATAAGCTCATTAATGCTTTTTCAATACTAAAAAAAAAAGGGAAATAAATATGAATTACTGTAGAAGGGGTCTCAGACAAGGTTAAGTAGTCTTGACACTTGCCCAGAACTCTCAAACTACTGTCCCATACACAGGTTTTTTTCCTGATTTTATTTATGCAGTTTAAAGCCTCTTCTAGTGATCATCAGTTTGACCTCTGTGTCTTCTCCCTCATGAAGAAAGCATTTACTCTGGAAACCTTCATAAATTTCTCTATACTAAATATGGACCCACATATTTCATTTAGGAAGAGAGAAGGCTCCCAGTGAGACCTTGTAGTAGTCTTCCAGTAACTTAAGGATACTCCGGAAAAGATGGAGAGGGACTTTTGATGGGGGACTATAGTGATAGGACAAGGGGAATGGGCACAATCTAAGAGAGGGGAGATTGCAATGAGTTCTGAGGCAGAAATTCCTCTCTGTGAGGGTGCTGAGACCCTAGAACAGGTTGTCCAGGGAGGTTGTGGCTGCTTCATCCCTGGAAGGTGATCTCTGAGGTCCCTTCCAACATCTATGGGGACCAGAGTCTCCAGAGATGCTGTGGAGAGTCTTTTCTTTCTTACAAGACTGTGCAGCACTGCCTCTCTGTAGGGAGAAAAGAGCAACAGGACAAAAACTCTTGCTTAAACTTTAGTTCTGCAGCATTTTCATCCTGTCCACCCTGAGGACAATCAGTGTGAGCTGTGATCCAGTCTGGGCAGCAATGAGGACCCATCCTGCTGCCTTAGCACCATCCCAGAGGGACACAGGCATTCCCAAGCCAGGGAATTTGCTTTGTTCCCTGCAGCCCCACCCACCTCCTCAGCCAAAAAATGAGGTGTTTCATCAACTGTGAAAGTCTCCCGCTTGAAGTTTAATCTTAATTTTGGAAATTTGGCCCCAGAGTCTGAGCTGTCTTCCCCGGGGAGCAGTACATCAGCAGCCCTGAGGTCCAGCCCCAACTGGGCTGAGAGACTTTGTTTGGTCTGACAATGTGGATTTAATGAAGAGGCTGCCTGGCACTGGCAAATGTTTCCCTCGAATAGCTGTAAAATAAATGATGGGACGTGTTCCAGAGTGATGCTGCAACTGCCCAAAATACTGCTGTAAAAATTCACGGCGGCAAAGCCAGAGCGACTGCATTAAGCAAGGCTTAAGGGGATTATCAAATTAAATTAGTCGCCTCTTCCACCCTTCCCCCAGTCAAAGACGTTGGAAATCTAAATACAACAAGAAAATACTAGGGTGTTAACACAGTGAGCCTCTCTAAAAACCTATAGAAGCAAAGAAAGTCATTGTTGGGGCTGTGGCTTTATTCTGGGCTGCTATTGTGTGCAGGCGGGTGTTTCTTTTTGGAGAGGTTTCTGGCAGAGCTGGAATGAGCCACAGGAACTGCTGTGGCTCTAACACTGGTAACTCCCCCTCCACCTCTGCAAAAGGGAAACACCACAGAACCATCACCTGCCCATGGGTTTACTGCTTGTTATTCCCAGCTCCAGCTTCTTGCCATAGTCTGCACCATCAGGAGCCTTCTGCCTGTTTCAGGGAGACTGCAGCCCAAAGCTTTGCTTTAATCTGGATTTACCCAGATTCATCAGTCTCGGGAGAGCTTACACAGGTCTCAGGTCTTCTGGGTGTGTGTAGCCTCGGTTTATTAACCTGGAAACACCTTATTCCAATTTTTTTTTTTCAAAAAAGAAAAGGCAGAAGGAGTAGGTATGAACCTTCTACGCTTGAACTGCAATGACTGTGCAGTAGGGCTGAGACTTTTGGCCATAGGTATGGCTGGGCATCCAGGTAATAGGTTTTAGGCTGCTTTAATTGAAGTAATTATAGCCCCAAAAAAGCCTTTCTAGTTGAAATGTAAATATTTTAATATCTTCATAATACAGTTGGTTTAAATGCTTAATATATAAAACAAAGCCATCATTTCCAGGGCGCTTAAGAGAACTTGTTGGCTGCAGGAGTATTTCATAAATAATCCCTTTTCTCTGCATCTGTCTTAATGCTGTTATAGCCTCTCATGTTTATACTCTGTATTTTAGGGCAGTAATAAAACCAATTAGTAATGAATTCATTAGGCTTGGGGTAAAGAAGTGAAACACACAATAGTGTTGACGATGATTTTAAGCTCTTTGGGGCAGGCAGGTGGTTGTTTTTGCTTCGTGTTGTAGCCCAGAGGAGGAGCCTGGAGCAGCACGCAGCCAGATGAGGGATGTTAATTAGTGCTTACTACTAAAGCCACCAGGTTTTCCATGACCACCTTAAAGTCTTACTGCGAGGGAAATGAGGAAAGAAATTAGAGTTTTGGCCTGAGTTGTGCCCTGGTCCTGGCTGTCCTTACCCCATACAACTCTTCCTTCTGACTGTGCCATAACCCAAGGCAGCAATGCTTTGGCCTGCAGGTTGGAGCTGGACATACAAGGTGTTTCACACCCCGGAGAGAAGCTGTTGCCCAGGAAGGGCCTTGGGATGGTGACTGGTTGTGACAAGTCTCGCCTGAAAGAAAACCAAGGCAGCAGTGGTTCAAACTCCGAATGATATTACTATGGCAACAAAACACCTCACCTTAAAATAAAGCGTGCTTTGGGAAGCAGCCCAGCGTGCTCAGGAAAATACCCTTCTGTCACGCATTTCGTTAGCTTCCTCAACTCTTGCTGATGCAGATATTCAGTACTATTTCAATTTCTATCAGCAGCAAAATGAAACTCAGGCAAACCTCCAGCACTCCCTGAGGGATGCCGCCAGCATTAGGTACTGGGTTTGTTTTTAACCCTCCAGTGCCTGAGCTCCTGCTGCTGTTTTTCAGTTAATAAATGGAGAGCAATGAGGCTGGTGGAGAGACTGAAGGGAAAGTCCGATGGGGAAGGCTGAGGGAGCTGGGGGTGGTTAGCTTGGAGAAGAGGAGACTCAGAGAGGACGTTATCACTCTCTTACATCTGCCTAAGGGGAAGTTGTAGTCAGGTGGGGGTTGGGCTCTTTTCCCAGGCAACAGGATGAGAAGGCAGGTCCTGTAGCTGCCAGGGGAGGGTTAGGTTGGATGTTAGGAAGCCCTTCCTCTAGGGAAGGGGGATCAGACCCTGGAATGGACTGCCCAGGGCGGTGGTGGAGTCACCATACCTGGAGGTGTTGAAGGACAGACTGGCTGTGGCACTTGGTGCCCTGGTCTAGCTGATGTGGTGATGTTAGGTCATAGGCTAGGCTGGATGATGTCATAGATCTTTTCCAGCCTCAAAATTCTGTGATTCTTTGAAATCTCTATGTTTTTAAACCTAAGGACACAAAAGTGTATCCAAACACTTTTTTACTTTTAAATGAGGTTTCATTGCATGTGGAGAATCTAATTCCAGCCAGTCACATGGATGTTTCTTTTGGCCCCACTGCCCATCACCTCTATCTTTATTATCTTGCATTAAAAAAAATCTCAGTCATTATCAAAGCCAGAGTTAATATTAATTTGCTGCTGAGCAGGAGAACCTCATAGTTGCTGATAATTAGAAGATACTCTGACAGATGCAGGATCCACTGTATTAATATCCCAAGCTCAAGGCAATGAGCAGGGACTAATTACCGCTAAATACTCTTCATGGACAGAGTGTTCATCTCTTTCAAATGCTGTTGCTGTGTTTGTTCCCTCCAGTCAGGTTTGTTTTGCTGCTGTTTCCACATTAAGTAGGAACAGTGGGTTATCTGGAGATGGAGAGATGGATCTGGTGCTCCCACCCTAGATTTTAAGCTGTAATTCAAGGCAGGTAAAAAGGGAGCTGATGCCACACAAAACCCAGCTCTGAGTGTGTCAGGTACAGGAGCATGTGATGTAAATGTGGAAATAAGTCTTGAAGGCTCCGCAGGGCCATGATTTTCCCCATTTGTTTGGCAAGGCTCAGCCAAAACCACAGCACAGCCCAACAGGAATCACTGGCAGACGTGGCTGCTTAAGTAATTCTGGACTTGAAGTTTTGGCTGCTGCACAAATAAATACATTTAAAATTATGATTAAGTACTTCCTTGACGCTCTGCTGCTTCACTCCGCTGTTCCAGGAGAGAGTGAGGAGGCTCCCCCTGTCACCTCTCCCTCCCTAAAAGAACCTCTGCCAGAGCAGCTGCTCCATTTGCAGCCAAATCACAGAATTGCTTGAGTTGGAAGAGACCTTTAAGGTCATTGATCTGGGGTGTGGGTACCCAGAAGGGATAAGCAGAACTAAGCTCAGACTTCTGGCTACAAACTGGAGGGAGACATTAGGATGGTGCAGACCTCCCTGCCTCCAGGTTCAGCACCAAGCAAAACGCAGGTGGGAGCAGCCAAACTGGGGATGTGGGAACCTTGGCTGGAGCACAGGAGCTTCTCACCCACTGCATGTTCCAAGGTGAAGCCTGGGAATGATGGTGATGCCCAGCAACACTCAGCGATTGGGTTATGGATTTTTTCTCCACATGCTTTTTTGATGACAGTGAATGAAGAGCTGAAATCTTTTCTCGTAATGCTCACGAGTGCTTTTCTCTCCCTCACTCTGGGGGAGCTTCACACCTGTTTTGGCTGCAACAAAAACCATTTACTTCCAACTGCTTCTTCCACAGCAAACCAGGGGCAGTGGATGAAAAGAAATGTTATTTACTAAACTACTTAGAAAAGAGAAAGAAAGGCTCCATTCTGACATGAGGCCGGTCCAGGCTGACTAAGTGATGTGGAAATATTCCCCAGCAATAACGTGGCTCCGGCTCCATTGGGCACCCAGTGCCTTCGCAATCCTGCATCCCTCTGCCAGCACCCACTAAGGAGAAGTTATCACTCACCATACCTCCAGCTTTAATTACTCTGCTCCAGAGGTAAAGAGGAGTGTGTATTTCGTCCAGAGGCTGGGGACAGAGCTCGCCCTCCCACTCAGTGCCGTCTGCCTTTGCCATGATTCTGGCCTTGCTTTTCATGCCTGGCTGGTTGTGTGGGGTAATGGGGATTGTCCCCCTCCACCAAGGTCTTTGGAAAGGAGATAATAATCATAAATTGAAAAAATAAAAAATAAAAAGAAAGGTTCAAACTCCTGCTCTTGTCCTTCCCACTTTTTAAGCCTTTTCACGTGCAGCTTTCGAGTGATTGGGCGGGAAATTGCCCTGAAAGAAAGAAAATATCTGCCTGGTTTTTTGAAACAAAACCCCCGGTGCCACACAAGCAGCTGCAAAGAGTTTCTCTTCCAAACGAGTGATGTAATGGGCTGTGTCAGCCAACACTGTAGTGAATAGGAACCTAGACCCTAAAATCACCCAAGCTTTTGACGGATCTTGTAAGGTTCCTGATGCAAGCTCTCACCAAAATGAGCTCTAGCCGCTGGTTTTGTCATGCAGATATTGGCTGAAGCAAGCAGAGAGTTGAGGGCTTGAGCTGGATAATGTCCAAACTTGCTGGGAGAACCACAGTGGGGGAGGTGCTGGTAGAGCAGCAGCTATGGGAGCATTTGGGGACACCCACCAAGGGAATGCTGGGGCACCCATTTGGGTGCTGGGGCATCAAAGAGGGCTTTCAGCATAAACTTTCTGTGAAGTTCAATAAATAGAACCCGTTGCTGCTGTAGCAATGGGGTCATTGTCGTTCTGCCAAGGACCTCCTGGGACGCTGAGGTCGGGAGACTTCGTGGATGGTGCTGGGTGACCCAGCTCAGCTCCTGCCTGGTGGGTGCTAGCCCCCAGGAAGTCACAGCAGGCCGTTAGGGACAGAACTGGGGATAAGAACTAGGTTTGAGAGCCCACATGGCTGCAGGGGTTTGCTGTTCCCACAGCGCTGATGGTCCTGATGGGATGAACTGAAGCCAGGCAGGGAACATGGGAACATGATGTTGAGCAACATGGGAGGAGATACAGAACTGCCCAGGGCAGTGGTGGAAAGGCTGCAAAGCTTTGGAGATGTGGGGTGAGGGACAGGGGTTAGAGGGGACCTTACAGTGCTGGGAAAGCGGTTGGACTCAATGAGCTTAAAGGGCTTTTCCAACCCAAACAACTGTGGCATTCCATGGGTCTCTGAAGCCAATTTACACTGCTGATTGTCCTAACACCCATTTGGATCATAATTAAATGCTTGGCCTACCCCATGGCCTGTGAAGGGTGTATATTACCTACTGGTGATGAGACCTTATGGTGAAGGCCCTGCAAACTCTGAGTCTGCAGACAACAAACAATGTATCTTGCAGTGTTCAGCACATGCTACCCAACACCATGAAACCAGTAGCTCATACCCCAGGTAGGTTAAGGCAGCAGCCATCTGCCCTAGATTTACCACCAGGCAGTTGGCCATGAGCCAAGAGTTGTGGAAGCAGTGGGTTTGTGCTGCTTGTCCATTCCAACAGCACTGGGAATGCCAGTGTCGCTGGTCTGCGTTTCATGAGCCTGCTCCTGCAGGACTTGTGTCCTTGTGGTCTCATAGTGCATCTCATTCCCAGCTTTACTTCACATCAGGCTCTTCTTGGTGCCAAAACCAAAAGATAAATCATAGATTTGAACCCTCTGATACCAGACTGGGCATCTCCAGTTCTGCAGTGTCCCACTGTGGGAATAGAGGCTCAATCTCCGTAACATGGGACCAAGTTGTCTCCCAATATCAACTCAGCAAGTTGGCACCTGCAGTTCATTTAAGGCCAAGATAAAGATCTTAAAAATCAGTCCCTGATGAACAATGAGCTACAGTCTCTCCTTTGAATGATTCCAACCCTGTGTTCATCGACATCATCTTTGTATCCACTTGGATTCCTACAATCTGCTGTTTCTTTTCCTCCGACTCATGTAATCCAGTGACAATATGAGTCAAGAGGACTCACTTAGTCCTTACCCACCATAGGACTGACACAAGCCACCATCCCCATCACCAGGGCAGCAGGAAACTGAGGGCATCCTGCTAAGTACCCAATACCCAGCCTCTGCTCCCTGGTGGTGGGGAGGACACTGAGTTTCCACCCCAATGAGGCTGCAGGACGGACAGGGAGGAGCACCCAACACCATGGAAAAGCTGTGGTAGGTGCTGCTGTTCCCAGTGTCATCATCCCTCCAACGTGCTGATGAACTCTTGAGCATCCTCCCTGGTTATCCAGTGCAGTTAGACTGGAATAGTCAGACATGACCACCACCTAGAGGCCGGAGCACTAAATGAGGTTGTGGAAGATTCACAGTTGAGGTTTGTCAACGGGGAGAGGGGTGGGTTAGGACTTGGAAATACTGCAGGACCCCCAGTTGAGCAACAGATTGGGTTGGGTGTCTGGACAACCTTCCTCCAACCTAGTGGTGATCCTCACCTCCACTTAGGCCTAAACAAAAGCAGCCAGAGGCAAACATGGAGACAGCTGACAAATAAGAGATGCTCAAAGGAGGTCTTTGGGGCTAGAACTTGGTTGGAGTGGAGCATCTCACAGCCCACCCTGTGCCCATGGGGATAGGCTCTTCCAGCACTGTATGGTGGGAGGGAGAGAGACAGTGGCATCTCCTGAAAGCAGAGATGGAGATGAAAAAACCCAATCTGTAAGGACCATGAAGTGCTACAGTGGGCTGCTCAGAGAAGTTGTGGGATGACCAGGGTTGTCGGTCTTCAAGTGACCACAGCCCAGAGCAAGCACAACTGGCATGAGCCTGTGAAGAGACTTTCTGGTTTCATTAGGTTCCACAGCTTTCATTTATGTGGGATAGAAGATAAATGTCTGTGAAATGTGTTCGCTTTGCATCTGCCACTTGATCATTTCATCTGGTGCCTCTTCGCTCCTGTGTCTTCCACCACTGATCCGTTGACCCCAGTTTGCTTTGTCTGGGCCAGCGCATGAGCCTACACATCTCCCTCCTCCTTCCCCTCCCCACCTCCCCCACCCCCCATCAATTCTGCACAGGATAAACAGGGTAATTTGTGTAATTGTTGATGATCTAATGCTCTAAAACTCTCCTTTACCCTCCATCAATTAATTACACTTGGTAATTATTTCAATTACTCCAGGTAGAGGGGAGGACCCTGCCGGGCTGACCAGAAACATTTGTGGTTCCTCCAAAGAGTGGTGTCGATACAACAAGACTACAGCTCAGGTAGTAAAACCAGAGCAGGGAAAGCTTGGCCTGGACTTGGGAATCAGGTGGACTTGGGGGAGGACAGATCCTGCAGGATATCCCTTGGACGGGGCTCTTGCAGTTCCAAGAGGTGACTCCAGCTTCTCCGCCCATAGCTGAGGCAATGCTTTCTGTGTGACAGGGTTGTGGCAGCACCTCTGCGATGGTCCATACAGTTATACACAGGGAGAGCAACCATTGATCCCTACAGGAAAGCAGAGGCGCAGTCCTAGGCTCTGCCTCCAGGATGGAGTCTCAGGGAAAGGCAGCCCCTGTATCATAGAATTGTTTTGGTTAGAAAAGGCCTTTTAGATCATCATGTCCAGCCATTAAGAGTTGTAGAAATAGCGAGCCAGCACTGAGACAAAAAAGGATCATTTGTGGTCTGGCAGAGCAGCATCTGCTCTGTAGCATCACCCTGTAGTCTGAATGAAACCCGAGAGCTGCCGCAGTCCAAACCTTCTCCCTTTTATCTTACGGAGGAAAAACAGAGAGAATCGAAGTAGAGAGCTTTTGTGCTGGAGATGTCTCACATCTGGTTTGAGCTCCAAGAAATATACTTCCACCCCTTTCCTGTTAATGTTAAACACGTAAAACCTGTGATTTCTTCTCAGATAACTTGGCAGGGGGTGGTGGTGTGCTGGACTGTGAATTCCAGGCCTGGGCTAACCTTGATCCCCACACACCTTGCTTGGCTGCAGGAAGATACTGTCACTCCAACAGCACCCCAAAGTGCTGGGTGCCTCTGTTATTTCTGCTTCTCCCCCTCCCTATATATTTTTAAGACTGTCTAGAAACGTTTAAGGTGCCCAGTTGTGTGGCTGTGCCTTGGAGAGCTTTCTGGTGTCAATTGATTCCCATTCCTTCACACACAGAACTTTCTCATTTGCAAGTTGATTTTGTTTTCTATCATGTAAGCACCTACTTCATTCCCCTACGGTAGTCTGCAGTTCGCGCCAATGCTTTTGGCCATTGCTCACAACCCCCAAGCTGTTCCCTTGCCGGTGTCACTGGAGGATGGTGGCATTTTGTTCCTTCTAGTTGCTCTCCCCCCAGCTGCTTGCTGTCCCGGCAGAGGCAGCTGAATTGAGGCAGATTCACAGAATTCCAGGTTGGAAGGGACCTCAAGGATCATCTAGTCCAACCTACACAGCTAGAAGTAGAGTTTAAATCATACGACCCGGTATGAAAACCGGGTATGAAAACTGCCCAATGTAGGGCACTTGACCCCTTCCCTTGGGAGTGATTCCAGTGTTTGATTGTTCTAACCATGAAGAATTTTCTTCTGGACTCCCATCAGAATCCCATACAAAGGGTGAAGGAGCAGCATGCCGGTCCCTTCCCCATACCCATGAGTCATCCCAAGCCCAATCCTCATCACTGGTGGCCAATTGAGACACTGATAACCTCTGTGACCCACCTCCATGCTCACTCGTGACCAGGTCCCCTCTATTTCAGGCACTGGGATAGTCTCTGGCCAGAGGCCAGAGAACATTGTTCTCCCAGAATGACAGCAGCTCCTCAAAAGCCCTAGGGGTGTTCTCTGGAGCCTATCCAAGGCACCAGATTTCAGAGCAGGGGCTGCAGTGGCAGCTACACAAGAACGTCAGCACTAGGACCAGCAGAACCAAGAGCCCTCCGTTTCCAGTCAGGGGGTCCAATTTTCTCCTTGAAACTCCATGAGCTGATGGGATCTCAGAATCAGACCTGTTGTGTTCCTGGGGCGTTCTGTGTAGTCAAGCCCATTCCCAGGAGCAGAGGTGGATATAGGATGTGGTTTGGGGGCCTTGGGTTTTTTTTCCTTGTCCCCCATTTACCCTTTCTTTAAAAAATCCTAAGCATCTCACTGTGGTTTCCAGTTGTCCAATAACTGACCATGGCAAGTTGTTGCCAGCTTCAGTTCAAACCTCTTCCCTTAGCTAAAAACACCCTTACACCACCCCAGAACCACAGCACCTTCAGACTCAGGAATCTCTTTGACACACCACACCTCCTAAATCCTGTAATTGTTCTGATTAATAATGTAAATCAAGACCCACAGCCAATTTCTCCCACCCAGCTGTGCGACAAGCCTTTCACAACCAGCTCGGGAACTGGCTGAGGAGCTTGGTGAAGGAAGTTCCTCCAGATAAACCTGAGGGCAGTGACACCCAGCTGCCCCATGTCTGTAAGAATTCTCCCCATGAGGCAACATGGAGCTTGAGTCAGCCCTTTGGGATGACCAGACGGAGGATTTGGCAGCAGACAAGCAAACAGTTGGGTTGTACAACTCACTCAATCCCCCATTGCTCTGCAGAGTTATGAATTGAAGAGAGGAGGTTTGTCTGCAAGTTCTTGAGCAACTTTCTGTACTTATTTGCAACAGGAATCTTAGATTAGAACAATAGTTACAGAATTAAGAACAACTCTTGCCCTAGCATGAGGATAGGAAGAAATAACCAAAACCAAACACCCAGTTGTATAGTTCTGTAGAACATCCTTTCCATTAAAACTGGAGAAACATGACTCAACATAACAACTCCAAGTAGCATTCGACGGACTGACCATACCTTGGCATGTGGATGACATCAGCCACATGGAGAAAAGGGTCAGCGGTAGCAAGGTTTGAAGAACTAGCGACAGGACAAGAGGGCAGGGCCTGAAGCTGCACCAGGGGAGGGTTAGGAAGCCCTTCCTCACCAAAAAGGTAATCAGACACTGGAATGGACTGCCCAGGACAGTAGGAGGAGTCCCCAACCCTGGAGGGGTTGAAGGACAGACTGGCTGTGGCTCTTAGTGCTCTGGTCTGGCTGATGTTAGGTCATGGGCTGGGCTGGATTTGCTCAGAGGTCTTTTCCAACCTCACTAACTCTGTGGTTCCTCACCCAACAGGATTTCAGATGTATGTAAATACACATTAGATACCCTGAACACCTTCACTCAAGTCTCAGCGAACCCTGAATTTTCAGAGAGCAGCTCTGTGGACTGAAAGATGCTGCAGCAGAACTAAAAATTCTCCAGTGAAAATGAAATCCATATTAAACATCCAATAGCCAGTACCCCAGGGCATTTCATACAAAACACTGAGATGCTCAGTTAGGGTTTGGGTATGAGATAAAATGTGCAGGGTCTTGGAATTTCCCATTTCTGGGCTGCAAAATAATTTAATGCAAAAGATAAGAGCTTCTGCATTGCAGACATTTTTGGTCTTATTAAATTTATCAGGGGATTGGCCACCAGTGTGAAGAGACTAAGAAAAAAGGAGGTTTTCAAAAAGGAAAATTTGAATGATCCCTGAAAAAGTTGCACAGAATCGTTGCAGTGACAAAACTGAGGCTTGGTAACACCAACCCCAAAGCCCCACTGTAGGACTGGCTGGTCGAGTTGCCATTTCCCAGAATAGGAAGGGAAACTGCAGAGCCAGAAGTCCAAAAGCCTCCAGGCTGCCCAGGTTCCCTCAGCTCTCCTGGAATTCAGGAGCTTTCCGAGCGGCACAAGCAACGAACCACAATGAGCTTTTGAGGAGTCTTTTTTATTAAGATAAATCCAGCAAAATTCCTAACAGTGGGTACACACAACCGACCTGCCCTTTTGCAAAGAAAACTGTGTTTCATTTAAAAACGTGATTACACTTTTTCTTTCTTCCTTCCTCTTTTTTTTTCCTTTTTTCTTTTTTTCTCAAAACTGACAAAATAAAATTACATCATTTGGGAAAAAATAACCAACAGATTGCCAGCTCTTAGGTTTTATTTGTTTTTTTTTTTTTCATGAAAATAGCTTTCACCTTCTTTATAAAAGCAAAACCCACAGAACCACTGGAATGTTTTTTTTTAAACGCAGTTATTTTGTTTTTGAGAGACCTCCCCACTTTAAGAAACCATACAACACATACGAGAAAGAAGGGGGGGAAATAAAAAACAAGTCAAATGTGAAGTCGGTAAGCCATGACTTACACAAAAAAGGGACACACTGACAGAAGTCGAAAGCTACCACCACTTACTCTTTCCATTGTACCATACAAACTATTACAATCACAAAAGTTAAAAAACAAATGATTTCTCTTTTGTCATCATTGCCGCCATCGTTTTTGCTGTTGTTTTGTTTTGTCAGGGATTTCCCTTCCCAAGTAACCGAGATGAAGATGTTCCATAATTAAATTCATGCTAAAAAAAGCTGCATTTATAAAATAGTTGATAAAAATATTCCTCTCTGTTAACAATACAGCATGGAGGTACGGATACCAAATGATGGAGATCTAGGGCAGGGTTAATGTTACTCGGACTTGGCTTCCTTATCGTCAGATGCTTCAGCAGCTGGTGCCTACAAAAGCGTTTGGGAAGAACAGAAATATTATTTGTGGAACTCCTCACGTTCCCTCCTAACAACCAGCAAAGAGGCTAGCTGGTTAGCACTGACATTAGTTTTGGAATGTTAAGTGCCTCTGCAGAGGCAGAAGTTGAGGATATATTTGCGATTAGGACCAACTCCCTGCAGGAATTACACAGAAACCCTCAATATCTTCTATTGCTCCAACTTTGGGGAAACTGGTTCTCACCTCCTTTCTCTAAAAGTGCCTTTTTGTGTTCCTCTCACATTTAAACGTTTTTAAAATTACTTTTAAGTCATCACATCACAACTGCAAAGCTCCTACCATAGCTCCTTCTAAATTCAGTCCATGTTCTTTTGTAGCAAAGAAGATTCTCAATTAGTTTTTGAAATGAAAGATTTGTCCAGCCATTGACTGGATAATGATACTCAAGGCACAAGGAGCGATGACTGTAAATCGAAAGCAATGGAGAACAGTGGGCTAGTCTGTGCCTAGAGGGACAATGAGAACCCACAGCAAATGTGGAGCTTCTAGCCACCAAAAATCCTGCTGGGTAAGGATAGCAGGATCTGAGCAAGTCTCGTGGCTACAGCTGGCAGCTCTCAGGTAAGCAGCTGATACCAGCAAGAACCTGTAAGAAGGTGGCTGGCAGGCCAAGAGACCAGACTATAGATTTTACCCTGAAGACCTCTGGCGGAATCGTTCTGAGGCGAAGAATTGTTTTAAAGGATTGTGTAAAACTTCAAACCAGATTTCTGGCTCAGTCCCAGTGCATGCTGAGCAGAAAAGGCAATCCATCAGTCCAGAGAGGCTACGCAGAGTCATCTGGGGCTTGGAGAACAATCTAACTGCACTCTATTGTTCCCCAAACATTCTGCATTACTCTTGTGCCAGTGCCAAGAGGGACCCTATGGCAGTGGGGACCACCTGTGGGAGGGCTTTATCCCACAGCAAGGAAAATCACTGTCCAGACAGCTTCTCCCTGGAGCTGCCCTGTGTCCAGTCAGGCTGGATAGGAGGACAAACCACCTTCCCCCAAGAAGGCCCTGTCCTCACCTCCTGCAGATGTATGACCCATACATCTGTGTCTACTCCCACGTGTACCATAGCTCAAGTACCTCGTTAGTTTTGGTATCTCCATTTTCAGAGTGGTTTTCTTCTTTAGCATCCTCCTGTTTAGTTTCGTCTTTGCCTTTGGCGCCTTTCTTCCCTTTTGTTGCTGCCTTTTTGTCCTCCTTCTTATCATTTGCTGCCTTTTCTTTCTGTTAGGAAAACAGGGAAAACAGAGAGGGGTGGCGTAAAGACCCGTTCCCACCTTGTCCATCTGCCCATGTTCTCAAGCTACTTCCACACAGCCCACCTAATTCTTCTGCCAAGGAGAAAGGCTTCATCTGTCCCCACTGTGACACTGGGAAGTGCCTAATATAAAAGCAGCCCAGCCTGGGGTTAAAAGAATTCCTATTTTAAATAGGCTTTCAATTAAATTAGCTAAAAAATGTGGAACTGGCCTGTAGATCTGCTGCGCTGCTGAAAGGAATTACCAGAGAACAAAAAAAACCATGTACGACTCGTGGAAATACCAGAATCCTTCAGATGGGCCATTAATGCCAATTTAGAAAACTGTAACAAAGCTGCAGTCAAAGGACCTTCCCCCTCCCCTGCCCGAAATATCCCCCAGTATAATAAACCACTTGTGTGATGGACAAGTTTGGAGCTCAGCAGCATCACTCCACTAAGGAGAGCTCTCGTTAAGCACCATAGGTGATTCTGTGATACAAAACCTGGTGCTGCAGCTTGTGCTCTCACAGTTTTCCCTACAGACCCCAATATAGTACAAGTTTCACTGCCCAGGATCTGCCTCTTGCTGCCACCAGTAACTGCACTAAGGGGTCCCTGCCCACAGCAGCAAGTTGGAACTAGATGATCTCTGAGGTCCTTTCTACCCTCAGCCATCCTGTGATTCGAAGCAAACTTAGTTCCTCACTTGATTAACCTAGTTCCAACCACAGTACCAAAAATATCTGGGGAATTGCTACTCATGGGTGCATGAAGATAAACAGGTGATTACTGAACAGATACAGATCACAGAAGATGGAGCTCTCTCAGAGATTACAAGTCACACGAAGTCTGTTTTCTTATTTCAACACCTCACTTGTTACTGCCCAAGATGAACCCACATTCAAAACAAGCTGCTTGCTAAGAGTCAACTCACACAGAGAGCAGAATGGGCAAAGCCACCTCATTCTTCAGTAATACCAGTAAGTAAAAATTCACCAAATCATCACCAACTCCTGTTGAAATGCAGAAAGTCTAAGACAGGAGTTTTGTAGTGGTCTGCTGGGTGAGAGTCTCCTTCCTTGCTGACCTCCCACTCCCCAGTCTGAGCTTGCTGAAGGACAGAGTTCTAACAGTGGTGGCTTACCACTGTAGTACCATTATTTCTTTAACTGTTTCTGAGGAGCCTAGTTGAGTTGGGTAACTCAACTGCAGTGCGGTGCAAGGAGCCCCTTCTCCCGAACTCACTGTTGTGAGTTCTCACAAACATACCTATGTTGGTGACCTGCTCCTCCTGTGGCAGTCATCAAGGTCTTTGAAATGTTTGGGGTTATTAACAGAGCTAACCCTGAGGAACATCCAGAAACCTTCCACGGCTGGATGGAAGTGAGGATCCCGGTGTCTCTGCCTTGTTCTGTGAGATCTACCACTTCTAGAGCCAGGCAAATGGGTGTTATGTAAGGTATTAACCTCTCTCCCATAACCCAGTGAGTCCAGGGAAACAAAAATCCCCCAGAAGACAATATTATTTTTCCATTTCCAAACTCCTTTCATCCTTTTGTCTTCTAACCCTACTGTATTAATTTTCCCTAATAATTGTTCTGTACGGACAGCAACATCAACTCAGTGTTTTATCCGGTCTGATCCTCAGAAATAACATGCAGAGTTCTCCTTCTCTGTTTCTCATGACACTGCTCTGTACAGCAGGACTTGGAGGCTGAAGCCCTCCCATCATCTGCAAGTCTTCTCTGCTACATGCAATTTCCAGTCCTTTCAAATGTGACAAAAAGATCCTGGCTGCCGGCCCACCATCCCCTTCTACAGCTGAAGCACCTCTTGCTCCTGCACTTTGTCCAAAAGTCCTTCCAAGGTGGAAATGGATGATGGTAAAAAGTTAAAAACAACACAAAAGGTTTGGGTTTTTGGGTTTTTTTCCCAGCTGCAAAACCCAAATATTTACAGACAGCACTGAAAACCGACCACTAGGGAAGATGTTACAGGAAAGGGGGATAGAGAAACAGGTTGTCACAAACTGCAGAACTGTCCCCTTCTACATTTAAAACTGTTGCTCCAGGGCAAAAAGGAGCTTTAAACAGGGGGTTTTAGCTATTCTGTCAGATGCGCCCCTTTTTTTGGCACTTCCAAATATCCAGCATTAAGAGAAGGGCACATAGAACTTTACCTTCAGTAGCTAAAATGGTCACTAACTAGGAAGAGTGACTTTGACTGGAAAAGTAGTAAGACACTATTTTTTTTCAATGCTGCCTCTCATTCAGACTCTGTTCTCTATTCAAAGCACTGTTTTCCCAACAATGCGTTACATGAAACCTCCTTTTCCCTCTAAACACCTTGAGTCCAAAAAAAAGAAGAACTTGAAGTCCCCAACACTCACCTTAGGTGCTGCCTTTTTGGGCTTTGGCTCCGGTTTGGGTGGAGCAGGTTTCTATACAAAACACACAGAAGAAACAGAGTCAGAGTGATGCTGGAGACAGCAGGAACTTCTGAAAACTTCCAACAAAACATCATTTGGGCAGAAGCCTATGTTATGCTAATTTACACCCTCTAGCTCTCAGTCTACCCAAAGGTTGGGCCCCACAAAAATCGATGGGTAATGACAAACATAATGAGAGAGGAGGTAATTGATGGAGCTAGGAAAGACTGTATGGAGAAGATCTAAAGGAGAAATCCATATTCCTTGGCTCTGGATAGTCGTGCACCCGGATGTAGCGTTCACTAACACAGATGTCACGTGAAGTGTCTCAAAGCAAAGTGTAGACACTTGAGTGGAAACATAGCGTAGGAATTTTACTTTGAAATTTCACAATACTCCAACCATGCCTTGTAAAATACTGGTGGGAAAAGTCCCAATAGCTCATTAACTGTCCCCTGGAACTCAGCATTCCACATGATGTGACAGTAGAAGAGTACAAAGAGAGATACTTACAGCGGATAGTCTGGCCGATCTTCTCTTTGGCTACGTAAAGAAAGAGGTGTCACTACAATTCTGCTAACCACAACTGCAAGGTGCAGTTGTGTACATGCCCTACAGCACAAAACCCAGTATGAACAATTAGGGTTCATGAAATACTGCAAGGTATGGGGAGTTCGGCTGAGGTTTCCTTATAGGTCCCTTCCACGCTGAGACTCACAGGGGTTGGAAAGGACTTTGGAGATCTTCTAATACAATCCACCTGGCTAGAGCAGATCCCACAGGAACACATCTGGGCAGGTTTGGCTTGTCTCCAGAGCAGGAGACATCACAACCTCCCTGAGCAGCCTGGGCCAGGGCTCTTCTACCCTCATCAATGAAAAAGTTTTTCCCTTATGTTCAAATGGAACCTCTTACATTCTAGTTTAAACCCAGAGCTCCATGTTCTGATGCTGGGCACCACTGAGAAGAGCCTGGCCCCCCACTCATGACACCCCACCTCTTTAGATATTGATCAGCATCAATCAGATCCCCCCTCAGTCTCCTCTCCAGGCTAAAAAGCCCCAGCTCTCTTGGCCTCTTCTCATAGGCAGACTCTGTAGCCTCGATTATCTCAGTGGCTCTGTGGTGGTCTTTCTCCAGTAGCACCTTGTCTGCCTTAAACTGGGGAGACCAGAACTGGACTAGATGATCTTTAAGGTCCCTTCCAACCAAAACCATTCTATGACTTCATTATTTCCCACCATGGACAAGCAGGGAAGCTCCTACCTCCTCCTTTGCCTCTCCTTCAGCTGGAGCCTGCAAAGCAAACGAGAAAACAAGGTGAAATGGCAGCTAATCAAACCAACCCCTCCCCCATAACGAGTTAAAACTCAAGGGTGGGCCTTCCCCGACTCACCAACTACAACTCCCACAATGCCCCGCGCCCTCCCGGAAGCGACGCCAGCTCGCTCAAGCTTTCAAAAGTTCCCGCCAAAACCTTGTGCTACAAGAAGGTCGTCTGTTAAACCACCCTCCCCCCCAACACACACAGAGTAATGTCGGCGATCAGAGGAGTCTATCGCGATAACCCTCGTCAGGAGGGCGGAAGCGGCGGGGCCAGGCTAAAGCCCCCGCTGGTTGTTTTAAGGCCTCGTAGGTCCCTAAAATGGAGGCTGGGGGCGGCTCGTTGTTATCTTTAAACCCTCTTTATGCAAAAATTCCTGTTAATTTTATTTTTCCCTTTTTTCCCTGCTTTTTTCATTTTTTCCCCTCTTTCCCCTTCAAATTCTGCGCCGCCTAATGGCTCCGGATCTCCATTGCACAACCATCTGGTCTGACAAGAAGTGGGAGAGGAGGGAGGGAGGGAGGAAGGTGGGGGGGGTGTAAAAAAAGAGAACAAAGGCAAAGGCAGAGGGAAGAAGCACCGTTTTAAGGTTGATTTTTACAAGGCATAAGCCGATCGCGTTTAAAATGCCTTCTGGAGTGGGGGGGTGCTGGGAGGAGGAAAGGGGTTGAAGGTGGTGGAGCCCCTGGGTTGGGTTGTCTCAGCAGCAGCAGCAGCACTATGGCTGTTTGTAATCCAGCATGGAGACACCGGGGCTCAGCCCTTCTTCCTTGCAAACAAAAACAGCCCGAAGTTCACTTCTTACAGGTTTGTTTTGCTTTTTCGCTTTTCTTTTTTTCCCACCTAGAAAAATAGCCCCTTATAAACAACCCACCTTCAACCCCTTCTTTCTCCCCCCGCCTTCTCGCTTCTCCAGTCCCAGGACGCACACACACACACAGAAAATAATTAATAAAAAAAGTCCACATCCACACGCAAATCCTAACAGATAATTTTCTGCTCCCTTCCTCTCCCCATCTATCCCCTCTATTTTTATTTGTCTTTTTTTATTTGTCTTTTTTGTTGTTGTTGTTTGGGTACTCACCTTTCTTTTGGGCATAGTTGCACCTTAATAGTTGATTGCAAAACGTATAGAGATATTAAAAAACAAAAACCAAACCGTAAACCACCGAAAAAAAAGAAAAAAAGAACAACCTAAACCCAAAAACCAGTCCCAAGCGTACTTCAGTATTAGAAATTATTAAAAAAAAAATATTTTAAAAAATATATATACAAGGGACCAAGAGTTAATTGCAGTAGAAAACTGAACAAAAAAAAATCCCCCCCTCTTTATTGCAAACAGTCAAATACACCAACACGCAACCAAACTGCATGAATGGGGAGCGCGGAGATGGGCCCCGCCGATGAATGACGGCCGCCTCGGCCAGTGGCAGAGCGGGAAGAGGCCCCGAGTGGGCGGAGCTTAGGGCGGGCGCGGGGCCGGAGGGGCCGGCGCGGCTCGTGCGCTGTTTGCGCCCATCTGCGCTGTTTGCGCAGGGGGCTTTTTTCTTTTTTTTTGTTCAGCCCCCTCCGCCTCCCTCAGCCCCAGCGGCCCTCCGGGATCGCTGGTGGTGGCGCCTCTGCGCTGGTTCAACGTCGGGGGCACCGTGAGGCCCGAAGCGCGCGCTATGCGCGGCCTCTGCGTAGCCCAGCGCGTTTCCGCCGACCTGCCGCGTCCTGCCTCAGTGACTGCAGCTTCCCCCTCCAGCTCCTTTCTGCTCTCCTCTTCCCGCCTCCTTTCGCCTCGTTTCCCCCGGAGGCCGCGAAAGAAACTTCCCCGAAAGTTGGCGCAGGCCGCAGGACCACAACATGGCGGCGGCTCCGCGCCTTCCCGCGGGCCTCCCGCCGCCCCCCCTCCCCCGCCGGGCTGCCGCGTCCCGCCATTGCAGGGCCTCTGGGAAAAGGCCGCAACCTCGGCCCCCCACCGTCACGTACACTAAGGGTCACCGCGGCCCCATCGGGGGCTGCTGCCTTTGTCCGTGTCATGGGATGAAACCGGGGCGAGCGCAGGCACATGGGGGCAAATTTTTGGTCGAAGTCACCGTTTGGGCCGTTATATCGCTGCTGGAGTGGGTGGAGTTTCCCTGCGGTCGGGCCTGAGAGTTTGAGGTTCTAAGGTGAAGTCTTTGGTTTATGCCCGGCTGAAGTAAAAGCTGCTCTTTTTTCCAACCATTTCTGTCAGGTTTTTCCACCGTTTATTTTATGTTTTATTTGCGGAAGCACGAGGCGGGTATTAACAGCCGCTGCTGGAACCAAAGTATTTGCAACAATGACTCAAAAACCCCCACTGCTTTGAGGTGTGACTGATTCTGCCAAAAGTCAGGCTGATCTCCTAAAAAACGACAATAAAGGTGGTTCTGCAGTTCTTCCTCATCCTTAAGTCGCTCAACTGACCTTAAAACCACAAAGTTTTCCCCTGCATCCTGACTGTACTTTGGTTGTGACTTTTTAAGTGTCTTTGCCCAGTGTCTAAAGCAAATAATAAGCATAATTTTACACAAATAGTAAGCATAAATTTACACTAGACTAAGCAATTTATTGTTTTACATACTATTATAATATTCTCCCTTAAGTGTTGCTTTTCTGCATTAAATTTCTCACAGGCAGTATTTTCTAAACCTTTTTGTAGTTCTTAGGCTGCTCCCAACTTCAATTTGGCATCTATAGCTAATAATCAGGTTAATTAGGTAATTTATCTCATTGTGGCATTTGCTGAGTCTGCAACAGCATCACTGTGTAGGTTCAGATTCTTTTTCTGATCCCCTGTAATCCCTGGATCCCTTTCAGTGCCGCTCTTTGAACAGCTGTTGCTCCTATTCTTGACAAATTCATGGTGACTTTTTGATTTGGCACTTTTTCCTCCCTCTCCTCATTTACACAGTATTTATATGTAAATGGTTTTATTGGCTTCCCAGACTTTTTAAATCCATGGGCCCACCTTCCTCCCCTTTCTTCCATTCAGTGTAGAATCATCAAATGCCATGATTTTAATTACGTTTTTTTATTTGTTAGATACCAGTTTAATGGCCATGACTAGTCTCAAATACTGGGGAGTGAGTTTTACCTGCACTACCAGCCCTGGTGTAACCACATAACCAAGTACAGTTTGGTCTGTTCTTTCCCGCTGTTGCCTTCATACACCTAAAAATAGTGGGAGAGTTACTGGTGGCACCTCACTTTTTCTGAAAGTTGGAGCCAGGAAAGACTGGCTGGGTTTCTTTTTAATGTCTTTCATTATTTGTCCTTCTTTTCTGTCTGCAATAAGATTGTCTTTGGTTTTGCTCTCACTTTCATATGCATATGTATAAATAGAACATGTTCCTACAGCAGTGGGTTTTTTTCTCTCTCATTACCTGCTCTTCTGTATCAATCAAGATTTAAAGTAGAATTTCCAATAATTTTCCCCATCTTAAATTGTCTGAAACACATTTTGGGACACTTGGTCTTCTAAGCAACCATGCCCAGCAGCAGAAGTTTTCAACTGCCAACAAGGTTAGTGCTTTGAGGTTTGTCTGTTGCCCTGCAGTGCGTCGTCCCATTCTTTCTATGTTCTCTGAAAAGTCTTTGTACATTTGTGGAAGAAGAATGGGAATTTGTTGAAGAGCCTCAACATCTCCTGAACAACATGCATGACAAGCAGCATGGTTGGAAGTTCAGATCAGAATGTCCACTGCAAATGAAGCAGAGTTCAACTCTACTATTACAGTTGTCTTTTCCACTGTGGTGTTTTTTCAGACATTTTTGGACTTACCTAAAAATGTTCATTAACCCACAATTTGACCTAAATAACCTTTTGTTACATGATGCTGTAGAAGTTTATTCTGTAGAACTACTTTATGTAGTTTTGCCAAACTTGACATATTTTGTTCAGGACAAAAACCTCATAAACCTGAATTTCTGATGTTCTGTCATTGGACTGTGTCAAGAGTAAACTGAAGCGACCAACCAGAAGGGTTTATGAGGATTCATGCTTTTAAGCTGGAAAAGGGGAGATTTAGGTTAGACATGAGGGAAAACCTCCTTTATTTGAGGTGGAGGATCCCTGGAACAGGCTGTCCAGAGAGGTGGTGGAGGCCCCATCCCTGGAACCATTCAAGGTCAGGCTGGATGGGGCTCTGGGCAATCTGGTCTGGTTAGAGATGGCCCTGCAACAAGCGGGGATGACCTTTGGAGTCCCCTTCCAACTCTATAAGTCTATGATTCTATGATTCTAATCTTGGCAAAATAGGGCAATTTGATTTTGATACCCCAATGCTCTGAATCCTGACTGGTCTGTGTTTGTTAACCAGCTGATTCAGGCACCTGCAGCTATCCAGCACCCTCCTGGGTTCTGTTAACCTGAAAGTTGGGTGGTTCTCAAGGTGTTTTATTCTTCACAGCATCTTCTGTGATATTACTGGTGTTCCTCCAAAGGCAGAAATGTTCTCCAGATCAGAAGAGCCTGTCCCTGATGTCAGAGAAGATCTGTGATGAATGTTTTTCTTGATCACCTTCAACTGAAGCAGATGAAGATACTCCCAAATAACAGATGGAGCTTTACTTTAGTAAAACCTTTGGCTTAGCTACAATTGGTCCCAGAGAGTGGACAGATGACTGCAAACACCAAATCACAAGCTTTTATTACACACAAAATACAGGAAAGAAGACATGTAAATTCTTTGTAGAATCATCTATTGAGATATAAAAGGAATATGGAGAAAAAAACAACCCGATATTGGACCAGAAAACCCAAAACTACCTTTTTTTGCATCTGCATTTCTTGTGGAGGAGGCTAGGTAAGTTCCTAGACAGGAACTCCTGAGCTGACTCGAGGATCTGTTTCATGCTGAAGTGTTGGTAAGGGTTAGAATAATCCACAAAGTGCGTAACAGTGAATTAACCGCCACCAAATGGTCTTCAGTGCACCCACCACAGTGCCTAAACCTTTATGGAAACTGCTTCCATATGAAGCCACAGGACATGGCTGATGCCACCAGGTTTGAAAATGCCTTCCAGGAAAGAACTCCAGAAGGTTGTGAGCAAGTAAGCACGGGGAGGTTTGGCAAAGCCATGTGGCCCTCAGTGCTTACTTTTTCTTCTTAGTGTCCCCAACAGCCATCTGAAGATTCTATAATTTGATGATGCCCAGAACACAAGGAGTGGGCAGGGAGAGACAAGCCCTGTGAGCAGACCCTTTGACCAGGACTACCCTGGTCCTAGGAAACCCTTCAGCTGTGGCGGTGCTGATCATCTTCAAGTATGTAAAACTTTAAACAGTGGTGTGGCAGGTGCCATGCACCCATCTGCATCTCTGTTTCTCTTCTGGCCCAGGCTGCGCAGAGAGGTTGTGGAGTCTCCTGCTCTAGAGACATCCCAAACCCCTGGACATGTTACTGTGGATCTGCTCTAGGGGATCCTGCTCTGGCAGGGGGTTTATACTGGATGAGTCTCTTGATTCTGTGATTTCTTTCAGCTTGCACTGAGCTCACAGCAAGCAGGAACTGAAGGTTTCTAGCTGGGGGTGGTGGTGGTATGTGTTTGTGAATGCAAAGTAGAACAAAGTGACCTAGAATGGTGTTAAAAGAGCAACTCTTCTGTTCTTCTGGCTGAAATCTGGATGTCTGCATCTTTTCTCTTCCACATATTTCCCTCTCTTGGGTACTTCAGTGTAACCATGTAGGGAGCTGGAGCAGGATCCAGGGTCTGGCTGGCTAGGCTGGTGATCCTGGCAAGAGCAGAACTTCTGCTGCCAGTGCCAACGTATTGTTGGAGCAGACATGGAGAACCTCCAGCCCTTGGACTAGTTGGCACCTCCAGCTTTAGCTGTCTTTGCTAAAAATAGTTGAAAGGGCCATTGACGTTTGTCTTGTATAAGGCCAAGAGGCCTTGTCCAGAGTGGTTCTGGCAGGTAATAGGGTGCAGTAGAAACAAACCCATAAATCTAAACAGCCAGTGCAGGAGACCCACATTTCACATTGTGCAACATATTTTCACCCTCCAGTGTAGATACACTCCAACAAAGTACAGCAAGCCCTCTGCAAGGCTGCTGCATGGTGCCAGCACATCACAGCACAGCACCTACAGCTGGGGGATTGGTAGCGCACTTCTGGTCAAAAGCATCAGTGTAGGTGCACCCAGGTCCCGAGTCAGAGTCAAGGGTGAGTTCAGAGTCAGGTTGGATGAGGCAACCTGGCCTACTGGGAGGAGTCTCTGCCCACGGCAGGGGGTTGTAACGAGCTGATCTTTAAGGTCTCTTCCATCCCATCTCACTCTATGATTCCATTCTATGGTTTATAGAGCCCCAGGCAACACTGGCTCTGTAAATGCTAAACATAGAACATTCCATTACTGACCCCACCAAAGTACCTAGTTCTGCCGTTGTGCGCTGAGAACCAGACAGGGAGTTCCAGGCTGCAACCCCTGCACACAAGACATTGTTCTCTTTGGGCTCTTGGCAAGCTGTGGGGCAAGTGCTGGATGCTCCTGTAACCCTCAGCTCACCCCAGTCTTCTCAGTTAACCTGCTGGTCCCAGGCCGAGAAGCTGCCGTGCGCCAGCAGGGGGCGGCCTTGGGCAGCGGCGGAGGGGCGAACCTGGCAGAGGTGGGGGGCTGGGGTATAGAAATAAAATAGCATACAATAAATTCAAATAATTACAAATAACGTGGCCAGCAGGACCAGGGCAGGGACTCTCCCCTTGTACTGGTGACTAGAGAGGCACCATCTGGATTCCTGGATTCAATTTTGGCCCCTTACTCAGTGCCAGAAAGACATGGATGGGCTGGAGTGGGTCCAGAGAAGGGCAACGACGGAAGGGGCTGGAGTACCAGCGCTCTGGGGAGGGGCTGAGGGAACTTTGGAGTTTAACTGAAGAAGAGGAAGTTCAGGGAAGACCTCACCATTGACAACATCCTTGAAATTCAGGAGGTTGGAGTCATGTGGGGGTCAGTCTCTTCTCCCAGGGACAAGTGACAAGAACAGAGGAAACATCTTGAAGTTGCCCCAGGGGAGGTTTAGGTTGGCCCTGATGAATAATTCCTTCTCTGAAGGGTTCCCCAAGCCTGACCCAAGCTGCCCATGGCGGTGGGGATGTTCCTGTACCTAAGGGGGTTGCAAAGCATGGAGATGTGGGGTGAGGGACAAGGATTACTGGGGACCTAGTGGTACCGGGGTAGCAGTTGGACTGTATGATCTTAAAGATTTATCCAGCTCAAATGATACTTTTATTCTAGGGATGATTCTGAGGGAAGTGCTTATTCAGTGAACACCCTGCACAAACTAGCACCAGTGCAAGAGATAATCCAAATGTTGCTCTATGCTTTATGTCATACAGCTAGACATCTGTATATCATGCGGGGCTTCAGCTGAATCACAGAATCATGAAATCATAGATTACTCCCTTAGTCCCTCCCATCGCAGAGGTATTCACCAGATGAAGGGCAGTGACAGCCAGTTCTCCACGGTGTGATTTACTTCCTTGTGCAACCAGCCACCATCATGTGTCTTGCACAATCCTATATGAAAACAAGGAAACCTGGCCTTTCTGTTTCCAAATGAGAAGGAGGAGAAGGAGATCTCGACTGCCCCACACCCTGACACAAACATGCTTGGGCAGGAGAGTGGAGTTTCCACCCACTGTCAATCATCAGATTGCTGGCATCAGCTGAGGCAGGACCTGGCTGTGTGTGAAGTCAGAAGACATTACCCTGAGTCACAGTTTGCCTTCTGGCTCCAACTCTTGGCCAGTGGAGTTTGGAAATACAGAATAGATTCCTAATTTCAATTATCTTGCTCATCACATGTTCCTCCATTTCAGGAATTCATGCAGATCACCTTCTCTTGCAGCAGTAGAAGCACTTCTAGAAAACAAAAACTGTCCCAGTCTCAAGTTACTAATCAAATACTTGCAGCTGAATCCCAAGCTTTTCTACCAGAGGGATGTTGCAGTTGATAATACCTTTATTAGTGAGATTCTACAACATCTCTTTGTGTGAAATAGCTTAATTTGCCAGTACTCTGAGGCTCTGGTCCTTGTCTGTGCTTTAAGGGCAAAATGAGTAGATCTCTGCCATTGCTAGAAGCATTTTTACCTGAAATTCTTGGGGCTGGAAATCCACTGAGCTCCTTATTGGGGATCACTCGCTCTCCTTCTGCTGCCAAGGTCAGTGCCAGTGCTGCTGCTTCATCATATAGAAAATATCAAACAAAATTCAGCTTTAAGTAGTAAAATTCAGTTTAAGTAGTAAAAGTCACAGCCTGACAAGACAGCCTTATCCAAAGAATCGAGGAGATAACACTCATCTCTGTGTATTACCCACAAACTTCTTTGTTGGCTGCATAAGAAGGACAGGCCGAGTTAAAGCGCAGAGGACAACGGGATGAGGTTTAACAGGTCCAACTGCAGGTTGACAACCGGCTGTATAGGAGCCAGCAGGGTGCTCAGGTGGCTCAGAAGGCCAATGGCATTCTGACTTGTATCAGGAATAGTGTGGCCATCAGGACTAGAAACATAATTCTTCTCCTGTACTGGGCACTGGTAAGGTCGCTCCTTGCTTCAGAGAAGAGATTGAGGTGCTGGAGTGGGTCTAGAGGAGCAATGAGACTGGGGAAGGGTCTGGAGGGAAAGTGTGATGGGGAGAGGCTGAGGGAGCTGAGGCTGTTTAACCTGGGGAAGAGGAGACTCAGAAAGAACCTTATCACTCTCTATAACTACCTGAAGAGAAATTGTAAATAAGTGGGTGTTGGGCTCTTCTCCCAGGCAACTAGCATCAGGATGAGAGGGTAGGGCCTGAAGCTGCCAGGGGAGGGTTAGGTTGGATGTCAGGAAGCCCTTCCTCAAGGAAAGGGTGATCAGAGCCTGGAATGGACTGCCCAGGACTATGGTAGAGTCCCCATCCCTGGAGATGTGTAAAGACTGACTGTCTGTGGCACTTGGTGCCCTGGTCTAGTCTCAGGTCATAAAATGTGCTGGATTAGCTCAGAGGTCTTTTGCAGCCTCAGTAATAACAATTGTTTTTCCTCCTAGAGGTATAATGTCAATCCATTAATTATTTTATTTGAGGTTTTGGTCTTCCTGGAGAAACATAATGAAGCACTTCTCAACTTTTTCAATAGGGAAAATAAAAATAATCCCATGGATTTTTGCATGAGCAGCCTGGGAATTAGGAAACGTTGTGTTTCTTTGACAAAGGAGTAGGAAATTTACGGTTACAAGCACAGGAAGCTCGGTTGTTGCAATCATACCCAGTTCTTGCATTGTTCTTAACTTAATAGATCTTCTTTCATGAAGATAACACCACCCCCCCACAAGTGCTCTTTTAGGAGAGTAGTGACACCAACAGTTTTTTCCAACAGGTGCAGCTCTGCTCCAGAGGAAACATTCCACCAAGGATTTCAATCTCATGTATTTAACTGAGTTTGTTTTCAAGAGATTAAGAAGTATGTTGTTTATTTTTGTTACTTTTCGCAGTTTCATGGAACGGGGAATTTTTTGTCATCTTAAAGAAATTCAGGTTCGGGACTTTTTGCAAACATGAATGAATGTCATGATGGCCTCAATGATCCAGATAAGTACTGTAATTAATTACCAAAAGTAGCTCTCAAAAGGATTCTTTTTCCTTGTATTATTAACAAATTAATGAGTATCGATAATTTAATACAGGTTTTAACTCAAGTTTTTGAAAAAAGTATGTGTGGGCTTAGAAGAAAACACCTGATCATTTGAAACAGCAAGGTTTGGGGTTGGTTTTACTGAAAAAGCTTTTTGCCACGAGCAGAGGAGACACCTTTCTTTCATCCTAGCCTGCGGCTGCTAACATTTCCACTGGCTCCGTGGATGGCTGCAGTTCTTGTCCATTTTCTGTGAAGTTGCTGCCTGTACAATAAAATCAGAAGAAGGTGGCATTTGGGGGACATGAGGCAGGCGGGCACTAAATAGGAATCTCCCTCGAGAACGTGCCACTGTGACTTTGAGGCCTAATTAATACCAGTGAGGGATCTGTGTGATGGCTGGTAGCATCCACTCAGGCTTTTGGTGGAGGGGAGGGAAGAGAAATGGGAAGAGAAAAAAGGGGAAGGAAGAAGGGAAAAGAGAATGGAAAAGTAAAGAAGAAAGGGAAGGGAGAAGGAAAAAGAAGAAAAGGGAAGAGGGAAGGGAAAAGGGAAAGAAAAAGGGAACATGAAAGGGAAAAGGGAAGGGAAGAGGAAAAAGGGAAAGGAAAATTAAGGGAAAGGGAAAAAAGTAAGGGAAGGGGAAAACGAGAAGCAAAAAAGAATGGGAAAATGGAAAGGAAAAGGGAAGGGAAAAGGAAAAAAGGAAGGGAAAAGGAAAGGGGTTTCCCCGCCCCGAAGCACCTCCCCATGCCCCGCACATCTCGCGTGGCTGGTCGGGAGCTCGAGAGCTCGCCGCTGCTCCGTCTTCTTTCTTTCTTTATTTTTTATTTTTTTTGACCACTTTTCCCTCTTCCGGGCGGTGCTGAGGGCCGGGCCTGGGGCCCACAGAGAGCGGGGAGGGGCGAGGCCTCTTGCCGCCTCCTGCCGCTCAGCACACACCCGCCACGGGCGCCGCGCAGACCCGCTCGAACCTGCAACCAGCTCCGGCTCCGCATCCCGCCGCCTCCCAGCATGGTCATTAAGGTCTACATCGCCTCCTCCTCCGGCTCCACGGCGGTAAGGGACCCGGCAAAGTTGTAACGGGGTGCGGAGGATGGCGGGCTGGGTGCGGGAGTTCCTCGGGTTCACTACGGATCCCCTTCAGATCCCTTGGGTTCCTCTTTGAACCACTCAGTATCCCCTCAGATCCTATGAGAATCCTCTCATATCCCAGTCAAATCCTCATGGTTCCTCTCCCATTGCCCGGGCTCCCCTCGTCCCTCTTGCATCGTCTGGATCCCGTGGGATCCCCTCAGATCACCCTCAGATCACCTGAATCCCATCAGATCCCACTCATATCCCTTTAGTTCCCTCTCTGACACCCGTCAGATCCTTCGCAGATTCCTTTCAGATCCCCCTTAGGTACTCTACAGACCCCCCCTCAGATGCCATGTTCTCTCAGATCCCCCTCACATCCCACTCAGATACCTTCAGAACTCCATTAGATCCTCTCAGACCCCTCTTCAGATCCCTCTTGGATCCCTCTCAGACTCTCCTCAGATCCTCTCAATCCTCTGGGTTCCCCTCAGATTCCCAAAGATCCCCAGACTGTTGTGGCAGGTCCCAGTGAGTGACGCACTTCTTCACTCCCAACAGGCTTTTTGGGGTTTTATTGTTCCTGTTCATGAAGTTTTATTTCCTAAATGATGTCGCCTATGGTGTCAGCATTGGATTTTGATGAGTTTAGTCCACCTACATGGGATGATTCATAGTGGCAGGTACATGTACACAGTGGCAGGTACTCATCCACCAGTTGTGGCTTTCTGCACGGTGGGAGTATAGGGAATTGCTTCTTACACCCCCAGTGTGATGTGGGCAGAGCCCAATCTGGACACTGGATTTTTCAAAAGGAAAATTAAAAAAGATATGTGGGTTTGTGCCTTGTTGAGCTCAGCAGAGCTTTTCATTTCTGTGTGATCCATCTGAATGATGTTACGAGCATCAGATCTGGGGGATTTTGTCACACTTCGTAGGGATGTGCTGGAGAACTGCAAAATGCCCGAGACTGGGGAAATGCCAGCTCTTGCTGATCAGTGACTTGTACTGCAGGGAGGTGAAGGGACTTAGCTGTGGCTTCAGGATAACAATTCCATGTCACATGAAAGGCTTCAGCTGCACGTTCACAAACTTTTAGAGGAGTGTGATGTCCAGAAGGCAAAAACAAAAGCCCTCACTGAATTCTCCTCCTGCAGTTGAGTCACCAGTTTGATCTTCAGCAGCTAAAACACCTCTTTGCTTGTGTTCATGGCTGTGATGCCGGTACCCCTTGTTTAGCTCTGACAGAGGCTGTGCCCCACAGTGATCGAGGGCAGATGGCACTGGAGTGTGTAGACTTGGTGCTTAGGGACATGATTTAGTGGTGACCTGGCTCCTGCTTGGACTTGATGATCTGAAAGGCCTGCCCTAACCAAAGAGATTCTGTGATTCTCTGTGCCTTGGGTGTCCCTTCCCATGTCTCTTGGGTTAATCTTGATATCGATGCTGCTGTCAATGTGCTGATTCTGATAGGGAGAAGCAGACACTTGTCTGTTGCTGGTCCTGATTGTGCCTCAAAATCCCAAGTAGTTCATTCGTAAGAGGGGGCCAGAGGCATTTCTGCTGGGTTTATGCAAAATGATCATGTGGAAGGAAGGGAACAGGCATCAGCAAATTGAGAAAGTCAGGGTTTTATTTCTAATGCATCTGTTAATAGGTTTCAAGTTGACCGATTCGGTTGCTGTAGATTTTATCAGTGACCTCTTAATGGTAGCCATTGATTTGTGTCTATGTGGTGATCCAGAGCTCGGGGAGTGCAGGCGCCCATCTCAATCCCTGCATTTTCCTGTTTTTAAATTAGGCTTTTAATTATGAGCTTGGTGGTCTCTGCGATGCTGTCTCGGTCTTGTGTCAGCCATCTCAGCTGCATTCTGATTTAGCACTGCCTTTGTGCACCCTTGACTCTGCAATTGGAGTTCATGTAGCCTGTTTTTATGGGAGTTGAGCGTAACCTGCCCATAATTGCCAGTTTTATGATACGTATATGGACATACACAGACTCATGCCCGTGTTTAAAGCTTGCGTAGCTAAAGTAATCTTGTGGCAATGAGCAGGACTTGCACGTTCTGGATTTATTGAGCACACCTGAGGGTGTTTCTGTTGGCAGGGATCAGCCGAGTGCCTCACTGGGTGGCTGTTTCCTTTCCAGTATAAGAATTTTAATCAATTTCTCAACCTGAAGACAGAGAAGCCCCTATCCAAAGTGCAGTATGCTCGATGGGAATGAGCTACTCCCATCTGTTGGTGGGACAGGCTTTGCTTGGAGGACCAGAGGAGCCTTTCTGGGTACTGAGGTTGAAACAACCTGCTCCAGGAATAGAAAATCCACATCAGATGAGACTGCTGCAGAGAGATGGAACTGAGTCAAAGCTGTTCTCAGAAAAGTGACTGAACTGGCTAACATCAGCCCTGTGGACACTCTCTCACTTCTGCTAAGTCAGCTTTGTCCTCTCAGTGATGCCCAGCACTGTGTAATTTTGGTTTTTAAAAAGATCATTTGCTTGAGTATAAGCAAACCAGAAATAGGAGTAGAATCTCCTCCTTTCCAGAAACTGACCACCCTGTTACTGTGTGTTGATGAAGCTTTTATGAGACTCTGGAAAGCATCATGTTCCACTGCAGGGCTGGGATTGCTTCACACCTCACAGCCTGAGGCTGTAAGTCTTGGAGGGTGCCCAAATTTTGTGGTCTTTATTGGCAAAGCTGTACTTTGTTATGTGGTGTAATGTGCCACATCACAAGATATAAAATGTTTCCCCAAGGCACTCTTCTCCATAGAGTTTCTACTCAGTAGTACCTATCTGTGAGGAAAAAATACCCCATGAAGCACATGTGTAAGCAGAGGCATTTCACGTGGTTGTTTAAGGGATTTCTGGTGAAGTTCACTTACCTTCATGGACGTGTCATTTAGAGTCAGGGCCTGGCCATTGCAGTGCAGTGTTGCTCCTGGGCTGCCCCTGGTTGGGATTTTCTGCATGAGGAGTTGGTGCTCAGTGTTATCTCTGGTGCGTTTCATCAGCTGCAAAGTCCTGGGTTTGTGCCCTGGGTGGTGAAAGTAAAGGTGACTGTGGTTTGGGGTGATTCACTGCTACCCTTCTCATATGCAGAGCTAAGGCAATGTACTGGAAGTTTATAATTAAAGACTCAGCTGAAATAAGGTGACTGCAGTCTTGGTATGGCCTCCTCTTTGAATTGCACTCCAGAAGTCATACTGTATTGGTTACAGCACCAGTTTGGGAGCCTTGCACAGAAAGTTGGTCTTCCTCTTTAATCTCTCCCACGATGGGTGTTGGACTATTGAGTTGTGGGCTGGGGCAAGGGGGTTCTAATTACAAAGATGAGCTGTGGGAACATGCATGTCCAGGGGTCCATGTGCACAGCATCCAGCTGAAGCCAACGGTGATGCTGAATATGAGTCAGCGCTGGAGGCCCGGATGTGAAATGTCAGATGCAAATGCTGCATTCAGGAGCACCCAAGCGTTGACTTGAGCAGGAATGTGTAGGCTGAGACAGCGATTTGACTGTAGCTTTCTATTCATTTCCTTCAAGAGACAAAAGGAGGAGCAACCAAAGAGTAAATTAATGTCTTGGTCCTGGAAGAGAAATTACACAAGGAAGGAAGAGGCTGAATTGCATGTGTCCAGCCTGTGATTTTCTTCATTAGTATTAAGGTATCTGGTTGAGTTTAGGTAGGAGATTGCCCTGGTGTTCCTGTGGCACCAGAAGCCCTTGTGTGCATTTTCCTGGTGGCAGTTAGATTAGCAGATTTATTGATCCTGGGTGGAAGGGAGCCAACTGGTTAATGCTTTTTGCTTTTCTGAGTGCCTATTTGTTGCCAACAACTGCAACAGTGCCCGATGATGGACACTGTCAGATTTGTGTTCATTCATTTGCCGTCCCCTTGTCAGCTTGAGGAACACAGGAGAATCCTGGGGATTGAGGCCATGGAAGTGAAGTGCAGTGCTGGAGATGGTGTGTTGACCTCTCCCATGTGTTGCTGCCAGTACCATAGGCTGGGGGAACTGAACCTCTGGCATCCAGATTGTGCTTTGGAGTGCCTGTGATCTTCGGCCTCTGCTTCCATCCCTCCAGGCTCTCCCCTCTTGCTTGTTTTGATGCCTGTGTGGGTGGTTTCCCTTCCTCAGAACTGCAGAGAGATGATCCCATGTTACACATCAGACTCACAGCTGTTTAGGGGTGGTTTTAGAGAGGGAAGGAAATTGTAGTTTGGGTTTTTTTCATTTTCAACCTTAAGGATGAAGTGGAGAGGGGGGAATCATGCTTTTCTGGTATTGTGTTCTTACTTGGGAAAGGATCTAAGCCACCTCCTCCCCACCCACTAGGAAATGAAGAGGAAAAGTGCCCGGTGGTCTGAAGAACAAGCATTTGCTTGCAATTACTCTGTTTTTTTTCCCCCACATAAACCCAGCAAGTCTCTTTCTGATGCTGCTAGGGAGATACAGCCAGTGGTTGTGCTTTCTGGAGCGTTACGGGATGCATTACAGGATTCTGAGGAAGAACAACTTTGTGAAAGAGCTGCTGGAAATACACAGAGTTGTGGCTAGCCACCAGGGCATCAGGAGGGATAGTGGAGACTCTATATAAGTCACATTTTTCTTCCAGTGTTCCATTAAAATTTTTAATAGAGGCAGGGATGAAATTGACTGCAGTTGTTGAAAACAATTTTAGTGTTACAAAACAAAAACCATTCTACTGTTCCTAAATAAAACCAGTTCTCTGACTGCTTGATATGGCAAGTGATACAGTCCAGTTAAGGGTGGGAAAGGCTTTTTGCTGACAATGTGTAGGTTGTACACACAGGTGTGACAGGGTTTGAGTGGAATTTTATGTCTGTCTAACATGCTGCTGGTGGAGAAAGCAGCTGTTAAAGAAGTTTGTGGCAGCTTTGTGTGAACTGTGAAAGACAAAACAGCTCGAAAAACGTCATGTCACATCAGTGCTAAGCACCTGGGCTTCTCCAACAAGTATTTGTAAAGCTGAGCAAGGAACTTTGAAGCTGTGCTCAGACAGTCCCTATAGAAGTCCCCGGATTGGCAAGCATGTAATGAACAGGGCATGCCAAACCCCAGAGCCGATGCAAGGTTCTTCTAAGCAGAAGAGGAGGAATTGGGGAAAGAGGAAACATGGAACTAAACAAACATTGACAGATTTCAGCTGTTCAGGCTCAAAACAGAACTGAAATATTCCCCTGTATGATACAACAAAGAGTTAAGGATGTGTCATTGTTGCAAGGAGAGGTAGGTGAGCTGTGCCTTATGTTCTTCATGCTCCCCAACCCTTCAGAGCTGCTGCCCTGGAGTTCCTGGCACTGATGAGGGATCTGGAAACCAAATCCACAACTGGTATCAATATTACACTGTTCAAGAATGTTTCTATTCAGCATGAAAATACAGTTTGAAGAAGCATTTGTTTCACCCCAGCCATATTCAGGGTGGATCTTCAGTTTCTGATTAAAGTACTTTTGCTGGTCACATTTTTAATCAAGCTTGAAGGAGTTTTAATTGTGATGCTTACCTGCTGTTATTTTACCTAGAGCCAAGTCTGCATCCAGAAGTACCTCCTATCCAGGACAGCATCTCCAGCTCACTGTTAAAGCTCATTTTCTGAAATATGAGAGGTGGTAAAGTGAGGTTTAATCCACCAGAAAACTATATGGAGGTTTCACATCAACCTGTGGACATAGTGAGGGTCCTGCTGTCTGGATACAGCTGAAGGAGTCTTCACATCCTGCTTCACAACTACTTCTTGTTGGAAGTGGATGTGGGGGTTTGATTTCTTTAATTCTCTCTCTGAAATTTCCTTTAATTTGGGCTCTTTTTCCTGTTTCACTTTAAATTTGGAAGGTGCTCAAGTGTAAAACTTTAACTATTACCTGCATTGTTATGAGCTGCTGTGGTGTTGGAGTGAAACAGGGAGCCAGAGGCATCGGTGGTTTAAATAAAGGATCTCCGAGGGAATCTGGGAGCTACAAGCTCTCTTCCTGTGCTGCTCTGACGGGCGTTACTCTGTTACTCTGTCACTCTGTCAGGCTTTTTCCCAGTGGACGAACAGACAGAGGCAGAGCAGGGCGGGGTCTGGTGTGTGTGTGTGTGTGTGTGAAGAATCAATACAGTGATGAAGCAGAAAGTTGGGACATAGGGCTGAGTCACCAGGGCAGCCACTGAGCATACAGTTAAGTCTGATATTCCTTAATATCAACTCCTTGCACTTCCAGAAAGTTTTGAACAAGCTTTGACCAGGTTAAAAAAAGTGTGTTTTTGCTGTGCAGAGTGAGGCTTAAACTAACCAAAGCTCTTAACAGAGACATCCTGTAGCCAGGACAGGTAGTTCTACAGAAGTATCCTATAAGCAATCATGAAAAGCAAAGACAGAGAGAGGAAAAAACAAACAAAACCAAAACAGTATCCCTGTATAAATCTGTGGTGAGTCTGTGTCTTGAATAGACTGGAATTGTCTTTAAACCATACCAAAAATTGAGAAAAGAAAGATATTCAGTAGAATGAGGCTTACCAGCATGAGGTTTAATGGACAAATCCACTGCCAGGGAGCAGTGAGCTCAGGAAGCAGTGAGACAAATAAAGGGGGAAAGGCTATTAAGGACTATTAAACTTGATTACTACAGTTCTTACTCCAAACTGTGGATTATCTCCTTCTCTGGAGACATTCAAGACCTGCCTGAATCTGTTCCTGTGTGACTTGGTCTAGGTGGTCCTGCTGTGGCAGGGGGATTGGACTAGACGATCTTTCGAGGTCCCTTCCGATCCCTAATGATTCTGTGATTCTATGATTATTTGGGCTGGGATCTGTGGCCAGAGGAGGTAGGATACTGAGGTAGATCTAAGCCAGCGAAGCTGTTCTGTTCTTGGATGAACTGGGATCTGCTCCCAAAATTACATTAATGCTTTGCATTTAAAAATCTAAAACATGAGCATAGAATCATCAAATCATCATGGCTTGTAAGGATCTCCAGGATCATGAAGTCCAGCACTCATCCGAACATCTCCCTAACCCCTAGACCATGGTCTCAAGTGCTCTAGCTTCTTGATTTTTAAACACCTCCAGGGATGTGGTTCTACTGCCTTCCTAGGCAGCCAGTTCCAGTGCTCAACCATGCTCTCAGTAAAGAACTTCCTAAGATCCAACCTAAACCTCCCCTGACACAACTTGAGGCCATTTCCTCTTGTCCTATCACTAGTAAGTTGGGAGAAGAGACCAGCACCAGCCTCTCTGCAACCTCCTTTTAGGTAGTTGTAGAGAACAGTAAGGTCTCAGCTCAGCCTCCTCTTCTCTAGATTAAATAACCCCAGTTCCCTCAGCTGCTCCTCATAGGATCTGTTTGCCAGAGCTCTCCCCAGCCTCATTGCCCTTCTCTGAACCCTGAGCTCAGAAACCCTTCTGTACAGAGTCTGTTTGGACTCTGTCGGTTTGTTTTTCATTTGGTGGTTATTCCCAAAGCCTGCAGTTGTAAAGTCTTAGAAGGCTCTGGACATTGAAGGGTAGGGAGAAGTTTCCTCTGAAATGTAAACAGAATTCCTATCTGTTTTACATTCGGGCATACAAATGCAGTTCAGGAGCTGAGGGCAAGGCTGCAAGAAGCTGTTTGCTCTGCAAGCACTGCTGTCAGGCACAGAACTTGCTATTGAGAAATGAAACCTCACAATTTGGACATTAAGACTTTGCATAGGGGTGACTTGTCACTAGGTCTTTTATTTCCACATAGCAAAATGCCCTGCGGGATCCAGGGTGTATCCAGGAGAGGCAGCATGAAGCAGACTCTGCCAGATCTGAATTGGATTTCATGCTCAGTGTCAGTGGGGAATGGTTTTCTTGCATCCAGCCTGGAATGTTTCTGTCTCCCTAGGCTCCTAGGCAGAGACAGGTGGGTGACAGCTAGCAGGAGTCAATGTGGATCTTTGCATGTCTCATCACTGTCCACAAGCTCAGCATTTCATCAGCATTTAGTGATAAGGACAGCAGGAGACCCCAAACCCAACATGACTTTGCTGCATGAAATGCAAACTGCATAGTCGTTTAGGTTGGAAAGAACCTTCAGGCTCATCGAGTTCAGCCATTAACCTAGCTGTCCTAAGACAACTTCATATCTCCTTGACTTTGAAACACATCCCAGGATGGTGATTCAACCCTCTCCCTGGGCAGCCTGTTCCAAGGCCCTTGCAATTTTGTAATGTCTGACCTAAATCTAAATCTCCTCTTGTCCTGTTGTTACTTGGGTGAAGAGAACAACTCCCACCTCTGCAACCCCGCTTCAAGTAGTTGTAGGCAGCAAGGACTCCCCAAAGTCTGCTTTGCTTCATGTCATGTTTAGACTCAGGTAATTGGGAGGTATGTCAGAAGCTGCTCCTGCCTTAAGCCTTGGTCAAATTAAACTGGAAAAGCCCTGTGTAGACAGAAACCAGCAGCCTCTGAGGAAAATAGTCATAATTTTCCCACAAAAGCACATTGTTATGGGAGCAGTGGTTTCCAGGCAGGTCTCAACAAGAATATGTGTTCACCTGACGGGACTGACCTTTGGATGTGTGCACAGCACTGGGAGTTTTGCCATGGACTGCTGCAGGACAAGATTTTACTCTTTAGGAAAGACTTAATGCTGCTTATCCCAGCTCATTCCTGTGCTTGTGCAAGTGTGCTTGGCTGGAGCAGCAGCTGCAGAGAGCAACTGGTGGAGTGGGAGAGGAGTGGGATAACTCTATGAGGGAATTTAAAATACATCCCAAACTGTTCAAGTGAAGTTCATATGAAGCTGATTTATGGGTAATAGATGTATGTTGTCTTTTTTTTTTTTTTTGCCTTAGGCAGGAGATGCAATAGATTTGAGTAGAAATAAAAGGATAGAAAAAGGGGCAGGTTTTCAAATGTAGTTGTTAGTGACTTGATAATCCTGATGAAGAACTTGAAATTCTTTTCCACCCTGTAATGCAGATAAGTAAGTTGCATGGTTCTGGTGTGCCTGAGTCCCTGGAACCTTTATGCCTGAGCAACTTGTCTGTTACTTTCATCACTTTAAAATTGACTGGGAGGTAGCTGTGAGAGCCCTTGTTTCGTCTGCAGAGGACTGAGGTTTGGGCTGTTCATGGTGTGAGAAGACCCAAGTAGGTCCATAAGTCATCTCAGAGAATGTTCCAGGAATTCACACCTGTATCCCCTGAGGAGTAGCTGGACACACAGCACTGTCTTCCACATGATGAGCTGGGATCAAAATCAGTAGCTTGCAAGGGGTTAGGGCAAGCATAACCTCCCACTGCCAGCCGTCCTGCGTTAGGCTGGAGACTGAGGAACGACAGGGGAATGAAGTTATTTTGGCTGCTTGCCCAGGCCTGGAGAACTGCAAATAAACAGCTGGGGGGACTTCAGCTTTTAAAAATGGAACACACTGTGGATTTGTCTGAGTGGCTGATTATGATACACAGTTCATTGCTTTCACAGGGGCTGAAGGAAGCTTGTGGTTTCAAAAACAAACCCCAAAAGCAGACACCAGAGTGCTGAGAGCTATTCAAAAACTTAGAAAACGCAGTTGGGGGTTGCCAGGTAGCTTCCAGGTCATGGCTGTTGGTGGCCATGGCTGCCATCTGGATCCCCAGGGTGATCGTTGGAATGCTTCCCAGGCAAATGATCTGATGTTTGTTGTCTGCTAAATCCTCTCCAGAATGTTTCGGTGTGGCTGGACAGAGGAAAACTTGTATTTAACCTGTGGCTTTTATCTCAATCCCTTTTTCCTGAGGAATTATTATATTTAAGTATTTTAGCTCTGGGGGAGCTAAAAGCAAGCTTTCTTCTCTGGAAAAATTTCTCTGGTCATCAGAGAGACTCTTTTGCTAAGTAAAGCCTGCAGTTTGTGCATTCCTCAAAGACAGAGAGTCGTACAGATCAGAAGCACCAGCATAGGATCCCTGAGCTTGTGTTGTATTTCTTCTTAAAGTCGTTTATTTAAAGGTAATAAATTCCTGGCAACCTAATTAGACAACAGTCAGTGCTGTAAACTTTGAAGTCTTATAATTTAATTTAGTCTCCCCATGTGCTAAACTTTCCAGGAAATCAACGTTTTTTTTGCAAACCACAGGAGCCTTGTGTGATACCCCCATGTGGGTGCTGAGCTCCTCTGCTGAGCACAGTTCAGCTGTCCTCAGACCAACACAACTGAACATACTTTTCCTCTCTGCTCTCTCAGCAGTGCAAGACTCATCGCCAGCACAGAAGCCCCACCATGCATCTATGGGGCATAAAAAATAGTAGTTTTAGCTGCTGTTTCAATAAACACCCTGAACTGTGGTGGTGTGGGTTGCCTTATGGTGAGTTACTCAGGCATCTTTCCCAATAAATCTTCACCAGGACTGCAGAGACTGGACTGGGATGAGGTGTGTTTTGTTTGCACTAACCAAAACACAACAGCCACCACCACTGTTCAGAGGGTCTGGTTTCTGCCACTGTTGCATGGGCTGCTGAGACCTGCAGCTTTCTGAAAACGAAGATAAAGGAGGAAGAATTCTTCTGGCTGAATAAACTAGACTCAGAATCCAACAATGGTGGCAAGGGCCACACTTTGACGATGGATCACCATCCCTGAACACGTTTAAAACATCTGGAGCTTAGGGACAGAGTTTAATGGTGGCCTTGGGACAGCTGGGTTGATGGACTCTTGAGCTTGAAGGTCTTTTCCAATATGCTTCTATCACTAAGGCCTCTAGAGCAAGCAGTTGGGTTTTCAGCAGCATGTTGAGTGCCTTTCCCCCCATTTTTCTCAGCCACATTGAGAACTTGGGATTATCAAAGAACGTCTCTCATTCCACAGAATTTTCTGTGTCTCTGTGGTGCTGACCCTGTTCATCTCGTTGGAGATTTAGTCTTCTGTGTGTGCAATTGCATTACAATTGGTGTGTAAAGCCTGTCTGTGAGGCTGGGCTGTGGTGTTTGTATAGAAACAGCCACAAATGATCCCTCACCTAAATAATAAAGTAAATAAAGAGTGGATTGAACATTTTTTCCTGCCAAGTAACAGCTCAGGATGGAGCTGGTAGAGGACTTGGTAATGGCACTAACCCAGATAGACGTGTGTCAGTGTAAGAGGAGGAATGTTACACAGGGTTTCCTGAAGGGAGGAGTTTGAATCGCCATCCCTGTATCTGTTTCACAGTCTTGGAGATCTGGAGCTCAGGGACAGAATGGAGTGGTGGCTTGGGACAGTTGGATTAATGTGTGACTCTTTGATTCTATGCTTTTATGTCACGAGTTTGCTCCAGACTCTGGGGCAGGTTTTGTTGAGCTGGTGCTACCTGAGGTTTGTGATTCCTTCTCCCAGGTAGTCTTGGAAGCTGCTGCTTCCCAATGTATCTTTGCTTGCTTTGTCTGTTCTGCCTGCTGCTCTCATGTTCCTGATGTTGGGGAGTTCAGTTTTGCACTGGGTTTTGGAAAGAGCAGATCTGTTGGGTTATATTTAACCCTGCTGTGACCAGGAGCATGTGAGACATCAAGGGAACCACTGCCTACTGAGCTCCATGGCTGGCACAAAAAACAGCTGGGTGCGGTAAGTGAGGGGCTCATGTCTGGCTGCTGCTGCTACTTTGGCAATGGATGACTGAGATAATGGAGCCTGTATTCTCATACTAAGAAGTTGCCTTTCTGTTGGTTTTGGACCAGACTGGCACTTTTCAGGCTTGTGAAAGTCAAATGCCACAGAGCTGGCTTAGAAAATTGCCAAGGGTCAGTTTATTTTGCATTGGTAATGGTGGTGTTTTCCTTTTGGCTGTCACAGTTGGGGGTGCTGCCGTGGTTCATGGATGGTGTCAGGGCTTGTTACTAGAGCCATGGCATTGGGATACATCAGTGTTCCTGTGCCTTCTCATACATTTATTTTGACTAGCTTCAGGAGTCTGGTCCCAAAGGAGCTAGGAAAAAATCCCTATAGGTGAATATCTGCACTTGCAAATCCTTCTAGATGCTAAATGAGTCAAAGGCCTGAGGCAGGAACAGTCTGAGGTCACAGTTTGGTATAAGCTCTGGGTGAGGGTTGCTGCTGGGAAAAGCAGTTCTGCAGCCCCTGCCCTCTTTCCTTCTCTTCCTGCTGCCATTCCTTCTGGCGGCACACATGTCCATGGACCAGCACACCAAGGCTGTTGGGTTGAAAATCCCCTAAACAACATTCATGTGCAACTGGAAGAGCTTCTCTGGGTCATCCCTCCACATGGCCCCACCAAGGGTGCAAAATGGGTGAGGTCATGCTCAGAAACAAGCCTTCTGAGTTCAAGCAGGTCTCTTCCATAACCCTAATTTGCACAGGTTGGGTGTGTCTGGCTGCAGTGAGGAGTGGTGCTTCCTCATGGTCTCTCCTGGATAACCATCCACAGACTTAGCGCTGGAGGGAGTGAGGGCTGGGAGCACAGTCCCAGTGAAATGCTTTTGGTGCTGGAGAGATCTGGGTGTCCTGAGTTTCAAACTGGTGCTAGCCAATGCCCAGACAACACCCAGCTGCTTCAAGTGCAGAGTTCAACCTTAATCAAACAGGGCTCCTGGTGGGACCGTTTGCAGAAATCACATGAAGGGAGAGGAGAATCTGGCTACCCTGTCTCCTTCCTGGGCTGCAGGGACTTGAAGCCCAGTTAACCCATAGTCAGGCAAGCACAGGTTACTCCTCTTGAGAGAGGGCAAGTCTGACACCTCCTCAGATCCTGAACACTTCGGCCAGCGTTCAGCAGGTAGAAGCTGCGTTTGCATTCAGTGTTGTTTTTTAGACCTTTGACCAGCAGGTACAGCAGGTTGAATGGATTCACACACACACACACACACACACCCACCCCAGTCCCCAGTGCCTGTATATTGTTTGTTAAGAGCAGAATTTGACTTGAGCTGTGAGAATACATTGATCCTTAAGGTGTCCTCCCTAGAAAGTAAACATGTAAGCCATTAAAAACTAATCAGTGCTTCATTAGACAGTTCTGCTGCTGTTTGCCAGAAGCTGCCGAGATATAAATAAGGAAATGTTGCTTGTCCTCAGGATTGACTAATGGGTAACAGAATGTGGTTTTGGCCACTGTGGAAGAAAAGTAACTAGAGAGACATTCAGTGCAGTGCAGCAAGTAACTTCTGACCTATTTATGGCCCTTCTAGTGTCTTCTTTATTAGAATTTGGCCAGAGAAGAGCTTCAGTAGAACTTCCGTAGAACTTCAGAAGAACTCTGGTAGGTACTAAGTGCCCCAGGTGCCCCAGAACACCATGTAGTGTATCTGTAAGACATGGAATCACAGAATGGCTTGGGTTAGATGGATCTTAAAGGCTCATTTAGTCCAACCAGGGACATCTTCAACAGGTTTCTCACAGCCCCTGCATCCAGTCTGACCTGGGATGGTCCCAGGGATGGGGTTCTCCCAACACTCTGGGCAGCCTGGGCCAGGATCTCACCACTCTTGTTGTGCAAATTTCTTTGTTCTGTCTCGCCTGAGTCTTCCTCTTTTAGTTGAAAGCCATCTGAATCCCAAGGACTTCAGTACCCAGAGGTGACATCAGTTGTGGTGTTTCGCTCTTGTAGGAAAATCCTTGTTGAACACATGAAGATCTTTTGCCCTGGGTTTTGTCAGTGTGGGATTTAACAGAGTTGGAGGCCTTGGCTTATTGAGTGCTGCCAGTGGTGTTGTGATCCCACAAAAGAAGTCTTTCTTGTTGGTATGAAGATTCAGCTTTTTGATGCATTTAGCTGACCACAGTTTCTGGAGGAAGTTGTGGTCTTGTTTTGGGGAACACAGACTGTCACAACGTTTTCGCTCTAGTCTGGCTCTCACCACAAAATCCATCTGAGGAGTGGTACCTTATGCCTGGCTTATGTCCCTTTGCTTGCCAGAACCTCTGGGTTAGGCTGCCAAAACCTTTCCTTAGCCTGGATTTTTCCTGCTTTTGAAAAGCCTCTTCTAAACCTACACATGGGAAAGGGGCATTGGGTTGCTGTTTTGGTGGTGAGCTGGAGCTCTCTCCCTCCTCTTGGGTCAGGCTGGCACATGGCGCTAACACAGCCTGGGGTTGGTGGGTTCCTGATGGCAAGACACAGGTCCAAATAAACAGCTTCTAAGCTGTTGGGACAAACCACATCAAGAGGGAGCTGCTGTAGCAGCTGTACAGGACCCATGTTGATAGACCATGGGATTCCCAAAGGGCCCTGGGGGAAGAGAGCCAGTACATATGGAGCCCATCTGGACACTTTTGAGTGTCTGCAGAAGCCTACCCCAGAGCAGCTCAAGGGCAGTGTGAGCTTTTCCAGCCTCCTGTGTTTGATTTGGGTCACATTAAGTTCATGATAGTTTTGCTGCATTTGTCCTCAATCTCCTTCCTCCCAGGCGAGAGACCAAGCACTGAGAGAAAAGGAACAATGATGTTGTGACTTGTGAGGCTCAGCTTAAAATAGCCAGAAGAAGGAAGGGATTTGAAGTCTGTAACAATAATTGCCCAAAGTTAAAAATAGGTGGAAGTTCTACCAGGGACAGAGAGGGAAGAGTGAGGCATGAATCACTGGGAGACACCTCAGAGACAACCTGGGCGAGCAAGTTGTTGCTGTAGGTGCCAAGTTGCCATTTGCAGTAGATGGTGGCCACCGGCACTATTAGAACTGGCACCTCTGAATTTTAAGGTAATATGAGGAAAAACATAATTTTAAAACTCTGGTCTGTTCATATGAATAAAAGCAACAGAACCACCTCATACAAAAAAACTGACTCCTGGAATGCTGCAGCGAACCCAGCGAAAACTCTAATGGAGACCAAGATCAGGGTTGTTTTGTTTCAGAAGTCCAGCACTAGCGTGCTGGGAGTGGAGAACAAGTTGAGGGGGGCTGTGAGGAATCCGTGACATTTAAACTACTGGGCTGTTCAGCCATGGCTAGGCATTTATAGGAAATCTGTTTAAAGTTCTTTTAAATCCTCACAACAATGTTTGAGCCGTTTAATCACATCTTTGGGGGAGTGTTTTATCCCTCTGTGGAGGTCGGGACACAAGACCCGCAAAAATGAGTTTTGGAATGGCAGAGCTGCAGCTGCAGAATCAGCCTGAGGAGGTTTGTTGTATAACAGTGGCGCTCAAACTGTAAATCGTGGGTTCCAGCAGCCCATAAATAGATTTCCAAACCCTGTCTATTGTCCAACAAGGAATTTATTTATAAACTGAAAAAATAAGACTTTAAAAGAAGAAAATGACCCAGCCTCTTCTTTGCCAGCAATGCAAACTAGGCTCTTCTTTCCTATACCAAAGAAAAGAGAAACTTCTTTGAAGTTTCTGGGATTTTCCCTCTAGCTCCATCTACTTTCCTCCCACCTGCTCCTGCTTGCACCTTCTTTCCTTCTTTGCTGTCATCTCTCCATCCCTGCCTGTGATTTTTCCATTGTTCTTGTGCATTTGTATCTGTCTGTGAGTCCTTCTGCCTCTGCTCTTGGCTTTCCAGCTCCTGAGCTCATTTCCTGCTGTCAGGCACAAAGTGTCAGGAGCACTCGAGGTAAACAAGGATTTTCATGTTTGCAAACCCTGCTTGGCTGCAGCTAAAAGGCCAAAATAGATCAAGACATGACAGTTGCTTATGTAGGTTGAGGTGCGGGGTCCAGAAAGGCACTGGCTGCAGTTTTTGCCCAGTTAGGCAACTGGTAGAGGCTTTTTTTTGTGAAGTGAGAGCCACATGTTGACAGGCACATCCTGCAGGAAGGCTCCTTGTTCCTTCCCAAACAAGGGCAGCAGGAACCTTCTTCCCAACTCTTGGCCTGAGGTGAGACAAAACACCCTGCAGCAGCAGCCGTCACTGGCTCTATTTTAGGTTCTTCCCGTGGTATTGCTTGACCTGAGATTAAGACAAGTTCTCTAAAGAAAATCCCAGAAAACAAGAGGATGTGGCAGCTCTGTGTCTGCTCTGGCCAGTGCTTGGTGTTTTGTTTCTCTGAGCAGAAAACAAAGGTTTCACACTAATTTTACCCCTCTGTAAGCCCCAGCTCCAAGTGATTAAAATGGAACTAATTTTGGGTGGAAAAGTCCTTTCATTTTTAAAATTCCATTTATCCCCAGGTCAGAGTGTTGCCTTAGATACTGACCACTGGCATAGGGGTTTCCAGTTCCAAAGACCTTGATGTTAGCCCTACAGAGGAGCTAATGAAAGGTCTGCTCACTGCTTTTTCTCTCCGAGCCGTATGACATGATGGGGATAACTTTCCCCTGCCTGCTCTGTAATTAAAGGCAAGCAAAGAAATCTCTTACCAGGAGATTTAAGTCTGCTCGGGAATGTTTCTCTGTACAGCCCACAGCATGAATTATTTCCTAGGGGTGATGTGAACGTGTCCATTTTTGTTTATTTTTAGCCCAGCAATCCCCTTTTTATTGAGGGTAGGAGGGTGCTCACTGACAGTGTGTGAGGAGGAGCAACGCTGGCTTTTGCAGCCCTGCTGAAGCTGGGAGCACCTTTTCCCTGCATCGAGAGGGAGATCTGTCTGTCCAATATTTTTACAACCAAACCACTCCACCCAGTGTCTAATTGATCCCTGTCATGGATTGTCACTCAACCAGTGGTGATGGTTCCTGAGGAGCTGCAGAAGAAGGAGTGGTGGGACTCTGCTCTCCCAAACCACACTCTGCTACTAAAACCTTGCAACCTCCCTCTGGCTCCCAGGGCAGCTCCATGCCCCATGGGGGCACAGACACCATATTTGGCTCTTGGCTGCCTGGGCCCTGACCTTGGTGCTGCCTCCTTTTGCTTGGCCGTATATGGAGAGGCTGCTCCGAGGAGTCGATGCTGACCTGAATTAGCAGCAATGCAACCTCTGGACATGAAGCACTGCCATTGTTGCTCAGACCTAATGAAGCCAGGCCTCGCTCTGTTCTTGTAGTGAAGGGAATAATTTGAAGAGAACAAATTTCTCATTAAATCACATTTTTTTAATAGCTTGTGTGTGGTTATAATATCTCTTACGACGGTAAAGTCAGGCAGAGGAAGAAGAGAGCACAGGCAGGACATCTTGGTGTGAGGAATCAATTATTCACACATGACAGTAACTAAAGCCACCTTTCCTGTAAAGAGTCAGCACAGTCTGTGCTGTACAGACCTTATGAAGGATGGCGCTGCATTGTGGTGGGATCCCAGCCAGCCAGTGCAGTCAGTCCCCAAAGCTCCTTGAGCTGAGTAAGAATGGGTATGTGGGGTCATAGCTCTTCACGGACCGTAGCTGCTGAAACCTGGAGCAGAGCAGGAACGGTTGGCGTTTTTTTATCCTGAGAAACATGAGCCAAAATTTCTTTGGGATGTTGATGACAAGAGTAATAGTATTGTAGAATCTTGGAACATTAGGGGTTGCGAGGGACCTCTGCAGATGATCTAGTCCAGCACCCTGGGCTCTGGGATGGCTGAGTTCAGCCTGTGCTTCCAGGGGCATGAAGGAAGCAGGCTGTACCACCAACATGCCTCCAGCACACTTCACCTGAAAAAACATTTCCCTAAATGAATGATGAGGCCTGTCCAACGCACAGTGACTGCCCATAGCTTTACTTTTGCTTGGAGACCTTCTGTTCTTGGAGTTTTCTTCTGTTTTCACCCCTTTGTCTCTGTGTGACAGCCTGGAACTGTATAACTGACAGCAGAGAAACACAGCCACTGATGTGATTTGCTTTTCTCTCCTCCCTCTTTTTTTTTTTTTTTTTGCAACAGATTAAAAAGCAGCAACAAGATGTCTTAGGCTTCTTGGAAGCCAACAAAATAGAATTTGAGGAGAAGGATATCGCTGCCAACGAGGAGAATCGGAAATGGATGCGTGAGAACGTCCCTGAGGACAGTCGGCCAGCAAGTGGGAACCCCCTACCACCCCGGCTCTTCAACGACACCCGCTATCTTGGGGTAAGGCATTGCTCCAGCTCTCCATCTTTTCTTATCTTAGACCTGTGCCATAGTCTACTGAGAAGGACTTGACTGGCTGTAGGGTCAAGCAAGCAAAGTGGGAAGGGTGTGGAAGGTACTAGACCTTTACCCCTCCTTCTCTTAGGCTTTTAACAGTCATTAATTCCTGAATATTCTGTTCTGGTTCTGCCATAGAGGAGAGGTTAAAACTTGCACCTCTTGGTTCTCGGGTCATTGTGCTACTTACTGGAATGAGCCTAGTGTAACTTTGCAGTGTATATGAATGTTTTTTCCCTGTGGGGTTCCCCCCCCAATTTCTGGTGGTTTAGAGAGTTTTAACCCTCATTTTCACTATGGCTGTGAACTAGCACTTCACAGAAATCTGGCACTGTTGCACCAACCTTACGTTTTGTAGAAGGTTCAGAGACAAACTGGGCAAGACAGAGCTGGTCTGACTGTGTGTGGGTTTGTCTGTACGTGTGGATCCCACATCATTCCATGCTATGCTCATCTTCCAGTTCTCCTGTGACATGATGTCTGCCACCATCAAAAGGAGTTTTCTGATCCTTCCTGGGCTCAAGTCTTGTGTTTGTTGTGCTCCACTTGTTCCAGTGCCTTGAACAGATGAAAACTCTTATTGCAAATACAATTCCTACTCATAATTATTTTAATGCTCATTCAAAAGTGAGTTGCCCTGCAGTGCTTTTACTCACAGGCCATGCTTGAATGATTATTAGATTAACTGTTAATATTATTTTTAAAACATTATATCTTCTGAGTATTGCTCACAGTGTGAAGTCAGGCAGAATAGCAGAACAATACCAGAGTTCAGACTGTGAGCTCCAGAACCCAAAGTCAAAACCTGCCAGTTCTGGACCATTGCAAGGTGATTCTCAGCCTATTGAACAAAATAGTCTTGGTGTGCTAGGAATTTTTCTGCTAAAAGCAGCCCTTGAAACAGTATCTTCAGTGAGCAAATGCCCCACTGGGCTCTCAGAATTGTACTGATGGTGGTCATGATGGGGGAAAGGGTTCATCTGCAGCAACAGATGGCATGATCAGTAGTTTTCTGCTGAGAAGTGGCCACAAAGAGTTGGGAATCTCTGTTCACTTCTCTCTAAAACCAAAAAAATAAAATAAAATCAGTCTGTAGCAGCAGGAAGTCCAGTTGCTGCGATATCACCTTTCTCCTGTGGTGAACCAGAGCTTTAGGGCTTGGAGCAGGTCTCCCTGCAGTTATCCTTCATCAGCAAAGTGAGATCACATTCCTGTTGCAGCCAAGCAGCACAGTGGAGTATTGCTGTGCAGTGGGGTTGCATGGTAGGAGAGAAAACTCTACGCATCGATACCTGGCTGCCTGCTGCCGAGAGGTATCCCCATCCAGAGGGCCTTAGATGCTTCAGACCAGTTCTGATTGTGGGTTTACTTCACCCCCCAAATTTGGGTTGATGTCACTTTGAGCTTTGCAAGGTTGATTTGTACAGCCTTTCCTGAAAGTTTAGATTTCAGGAAGGTCAAAGTGAATCCTGCACCTGCACACTTGAACCTCTTTATGTCTTTATCTGATCCATCTTAAGCATGAACTTCCCTGTTTCTTTCCTCTGATGCAGCATAACTGGCAGAGGAGTGAGCAAATGGACTTTACCTGGCCTGTGCCCAGCAGAAGGGCTGTAGTTGGAAATGCTGCGTGGGCTGGCATGAGCCCTGCTCCTTACTCCCAGGCATTCCTCTCCTGGTAGATGCTGCCTAGCAGACTGTTGGGCTATGCACCAGCAAGATAAACAACCCCTTTGTTATCAAGCAGCCTCAGTACTGTCAACAGAAAATGCTTCAGGGAGGATTTCACATAATGGAGCATGTTTTTATCAAAATAGCGCTGGAATGCTGCGTGTATCAAGAATTTGACATCTCTGATCTCCGCCCCCTGCACTTCTGTTTCAGCTGCAACAGTCTCTTCTCAGAGCTGCCCTTGCTCTGAACATGCTGCTGTTCTCAAGCGGCTTCTGCTATTTCTTTGGCTTTTGCCTGCCAGGCAGCCAGGCGTGCAGAGCAGCAAGTCCTTCATGGCAGCTCTCCCCCCGACTTCAGCATGAGCCTGCTTGGAGCTGCTGCTGCGCCTTGGCTTTCCCAGCCAGAACCTCTCCAGTAAAGCTAGAGGAAGCTGGTACTGTTGCTTCAATTGAAAAGGGAGAGGAGGAAAGTTGTAAGACAGATCTGCACTGAGTTTGGAAATCAAAGTGAGGGAAGCCTGTGGGGACAACATCACACTTACACAAACTTTCTGGGTCTTTTGGTCAGAGTTTGGTCACTGCCATTACTGACCCACACTAGGGGCTTCTCACTTGCTTTTTCACAGCTGAGCAGATGAGGTTGGTACTCCTCACAGTACTGGTTCTGCCTTAGATGGGAAACAAGGGGAGAAGGAAGCACTGGAGTTTTGTTTAGTATATCCTTTGTGTGGACTAATGGTTAATGGGAATCACTCATTTGCAAGTTTAACTTCTCACAGGTTTAGAAGTTAATGTCCTTAGTGCTGCACTGTTGCTGTTACCTATGAGTGATAATCTGAGGCATCTGGGGACATCACTGGTGTTTCTGACAATGAGGCACGGCCTCAGCCTGCTCCTGCAGGAGGGACATCCATGCCAGAGAGCAACCACAGCCACCTGTCCCTCTGGGAAGGGTGAAAGCACCTCATGGCAGTCTCGTTACTATAGACACCCAAACTCCCAGCTTGTCACTGCTCAGACAGTCATGTTTTGATGGTGTCGGTGCTGGCAGTCAATAGCTGAGGTGACACCTGGCATTTCACAGCCGTTTGCTGGCTGTGGGTTTGGTATACACCAAATTGAGCCACAACAATTTCTGATGGTTCATGCTTGTGTCATTTGTTCCTCCCATGAAGGACTACGAAGCTTTCTTCGAGGCACGAGAGAACAACGCAGTATACGCATTCCTAGGCTTGACCGCACCTCCTGGCTCAAAGGTAGGTGTAAACAGCTCTCACAGTGAAGCACATCCTGCATTTGTTCTGTGGTTGACCCCAACCAGTCTGGTTGGTTTGGAGGATTGTGGGGACATCTTCCTATCAGAAGCGGCTCTGTGATCTCTGGTTCTCTACTCTGCAGAGCCATCATGCTTTTTGAATGAAAAGTTGTTGTTCCTTTGGAAAGAAGCATAGATGAAAAAAGCCTTGTCACAAAATCAAAGATTTACCTCACTTCAAGGACAAAATTCACGTGAAGTTTTGATGAATTTTAGTACTAGAAAATTCCTTGGGACCAGGGGTGCTGTTTTTGAAATAATGTGGTCTTTCTTCAGAGTAATTTCTTCCTCCAGCTTGTTACCTGAAACCTTAGTTTCCTTTACCAGTAACAAACTAGGTTGGTGCTTTGCAGATGCGTTGGGCTGGAATTCTCCTTTGAGTTTGATGGGACAGGACAAGGCTGCTTTATATATTTAGCTTGACAGCAGCAGGATCCTCCAGGTCACTTCCAGCTTTCTTGTTACAGTGGATAAATACTCTGATTCCTTTCAGCTTTATTCGCATAAGAGTAGAAGGTTGCACTGAGCACATCACAAAGTGACCTAATTTAAAGGTGGATGGTGGACGTTCACCCATCAGTGGTGAATGTTGTGGGTTAAACTGAAGCTGTTTCAGGAGTCAAACTGACTCCTAGCAGCAGTGCCATTATGTGAACAGTGCAGTGAGGCCCATCAGGGAGTTGGAGAGAGCAAAACCTGTGACACGTGCCACAGCACAGCATCATGCATGGCTGGCATCAGGAGAACAACTGCAAGGTAAATCTTCCTTAAATTTCTCAGAACATCTGCACAAAGGAACACGCAGCATGAAGCCAAGGAGTAAGCAAGCAGACATGAGACCACAGGGTGAAGGAAAGGCTGAGCTCTGGGAAAAGCAGTGGTTCTGGGGAGGAGGTGCTGCTGTAACGAATCAGGTCATCTGCGTCTGTACCATTTATGAGCACTGCTGCTCCCTCAACCTGCCAGATTGCTCAGCAGGCTGCTCAGCTGTGGGCTGCTTTGATTTTGTTCTGAGAGGTGCAGCTGCTCTGGTTCTGTCCTCACCTGAGGAAAAGTGAGTTTCACAAAGGAAAAATATGAAATAGTTTTGCCCCACTGGATTTTCCTATTGCCTGCTGCAGTATGGGGAGGTGCTGTTGAGCTAATGAAGAAAAGCTCTGCCTAAGTGACCTTGTGCCCAGTACATTCTGCTGTTGTTCTGCCTTCTGGTATCCATCCCACAATTATATGATGTCAGATCACACTGATCACCTGCTGCTGCTGCTGGGGAGAAGGAGAAGCTGATTTGTAGCTGCTGGACTTGGTGTTTACAGTGTAGCTGCATCCAGCTTGGGTATGATCTTGCAGGTAACGACATTGTGTCTGCATACATTGCTGCATAAAATGGAAGGAGTGTGGGATCAACCTGTGTGTGACTGCAAGAGAGGACTTTGACAGCAAATCTTTAAACTGCATTATGAGAGATTTGGGAAGTTGTTTAATGCTGAACAAGAAGGGTCAGAAGTGAGCAGGGAAGTGCCAGTAGCATTACTGGACCTTAATGCCTTGGTTTGTGCTTTGGGCCTGGGATCTACAGACCCTGGGAAAGGGGTGGATTTTAATGGGAAAGGATTTGTGTGAGTGGGTTTTAATGGGAGAGGATTTGGTGAGTTCAGTTATTAAGGGCTGAGAACATGCTCAGTGAGGGGCCTCAAGGGAACGGAAGGAAATGCAGGGAAGAGGGAAGGTATCAGATGCAAAAGCAGACCCTTTCCCAAGTGACTTGCAGGACCATACCAGGGAAATGGTGTTTGACCTTCAAGACAGATAGATCACCAGGTTCTCTTGAGTTTTCATACCCTCGTTGCTGAGGGTGAGGCAGATCCCAGGAATCCTTTCCAGCTCAGCACTGCCTATTCTGTAGATAAGTACTTTGTCTTGCATTTTCTGGAAGAAAAACCTAGATCTAGATGTCACTTGTGTAATGGCCACAATGGGTTAATGGAGTTGTTACAAAGCCAAGGGAACCATCTCCTCTTTCCTGTCATTGAAAGAACCTCTTGTCTTTCAGAGATTATAAAAAATCAGTGTTTTTTACCAGGCTTTATAGTTCTTTCTAACCTTCCCTTCATTCTCCACCAGCCATGAAGAGACAAGATGCCTTCGCACGAGCAGTGGGGCTGTGCCACGATGTCCTGGCTCTGCTCCTTGACCCGTACTGTGCAGCTAGTGGAGCAGAGTGCTGTCCAGAAGCCATGCAGGCCCAAGGCAGCACTCCCAACGAGCCCTTCCCACGCCCCACAGTGAAACGCCATTAGCACCATGCTAGATGCTTGGGCAGAGAGCCAAGGAAAAGCAGGGATCCACCAGTGCTAAGGGAGATAGGACTGGTCCTTCCTGTTCTGCTGTCTGGGGTCATCCACTGCACTCCCACTTACAGGCTTCTTGGAAATTCCCTTTTTAGTTCTTCCTCTTGTATTTAATTTGTTCAGCATATTGGCTTCTATTAACAGTGGTAGTGTTGGATCTGTTATCTCCTGGATTGCTACTGTCCATGCCAGGACAGGGTGGCTGCTGCCAGCCCCAGGACATAGTTCACCTAGAGCACCTAAGGCCTTGCAGGCTGCTCTGATCACCCCTCTGGATGGCTGAAGCTAAACACTGGCTTTTGTATGTGTGTTTAGTTCAGAAGAGAAATTGAGACTCAGCTGAGACCTCTGTCTGTCCCTCCCAATTTTTATTTCTTTTTTTTTCTTGTTTTCCTTTCTTTTGTTTTTCTTCTGTATTCCTTCTTTCTTTCATATGTCGACTTTCATGAGTGAATAATTCCTTTTCCATTTAACCATAATTCTTCAAATAATCGTTGATCTCTAAATAGTTCTTGTGTCCTCATGAAATGAAGGACAATATTGAGGACTGGAGTATCTGCCTGTGAGAAGAGGCTGAGAGAGCTAGGGCCGTTCAGTCTGGAGAGGAGGAGACTGAGTGGGATCTGATCTGGTATCTAAAGAGTTGGCGTCAGGAGGATGGGATCGGGCTCTTCTTGGTGGTGCCCAGTAACAGGACAAGGGGCACTGGGCACAAATTAGAACACAGGGGCTCCATTTGAACATAAGGAAAAATTTTATCTTTGTGAGGGTGGCAGAGCCCTGGTTCAGTCTGCCTAGATCGGTTATGAAGTCTCCTGGAGACATCCCGAACCCACCTGAACTTGTTCCAGTGGGATCTGCTCTAGGGAATCCTGTTTTGCAGTGGGCTCATACTGGATGATCTCCAGAGGTCTCTTCTAGCCTCTACTATTCTGTTACATCTGAACTTTTGTTTTAAACTTTTATGATCAAAACCAGCCATAGGCACAGGTTAGAATATTCCTGCAGGTGCCACTTGAGCTGGCTTAGAACTGGAGTTGAAGGCAGCACCATGTGGGACCTCTTTTATAAAAACAAGTCACTGCAGGCGGCAGGAACTCCTCTGCTGCCCTCAGTCACATCCTACTGCAGTTTTGGCACACCACCCCCTGACAGAGCTGTAAGTTGCCACCTTTTGTGAAGTACTAACCCATATCCTTCTCTTCTGCTCTTTCAGGAAGCCGAAGCGCTGGCAAAGCAGCAAGCATGAATTTCCACTGCCTTAAATGTTCTGTAAAGGGAATCTCCACAGCTTTTTTAATAAAAATAGTACAGTTGTCTCCGCTTCAAGAAATATCAATGTGATCTCTAACGTTTAATTGGTGCTTGCAGCATTCACCGTATAATACAAACCTGACTACCAGATGAAAATGTGAACATACAGGCAGAGGGCGCAGAGTGTGTTGTCACAGAGGTGGAAGTGTAGGAAGGCGAAGCACTTAGCCACAAGGATTTTCACAGAGTTTAAACCATCTTGGCAATTCTTCTTTTTTCTGTATAAACTTCAAGCAATTATTTTAGTACTAATAACACAGGAGGGGTTGTATCGAGAGATTAAAATAGGAAAAAATGAGCAACAGCATCTAAAAACCTTGTTCAATACTAATTTTAGTGCCTGAGCTGCCTGAGAACCGTTCCTGAATGACACAGTTGTGTTTCCTGGTCTCAGCTGAAGTTGTTGGTGGTCCCGTGTAATCACTCTGACTTGTAAAATGGTTATTGAAGATTTGGATCAAAACAACCAAATTCCAGTGCCCCATGTTTCTCATTGAAATGATCCATGTGGGCTCTCTCAACAAAAGAGCAGTGCATTGGGCACTGGACAGCCCTTGCCTTGGCGATTTCATCCCTGAACACTACTCAGTTACATCGTATATTAGCCAAATGTGCCAGAAATGGCATTTCCTTACCTGAAAAACAAAGCCTTTCATGCATTTCTCTACAAAACAACCAGTTTCCTCTGCTTGTAGCACTAGGCCCATCTTACTGCCTGTTGCAGTAGTCGGTAGGTTCATAAACCATCTTTTCACATGAGGAAATCAGTGTTTGAATAGCAAGAACTATTGTAAAGAAGCCCGACTTGCTGGGTTTTTTAAGGTTTATAAACTTAATTCCATTGTTACTGCCATACCATGAGGCTATTCCAGGAATCATGACTCTTGTTCAGTGACTTTACCATGTGCAATATTAACCTGGTTGTTCACCCGTGAGATACACGGCAGTTTTTGGACAGATTCTGCAAATAATCACAAGTGCCCGAAAGGGTAAGAAATAGTCAATTAAGATGCATTTTTGCACCATGTAACGTACTCATTCCCCCAAAACATGTGAAATTAGTAGAAAACGCAGTTGTTTTAGTCAGACGATCATTCGCACTTGTTATTGGGAACTTTTGGGGATGGAAGTCAGGTCACATTTTAAATTCACTGTTGGATCTTTGTTGTTCACTCTGATTTCATCCTGTGAACTGAGGTGATTTTTCTTTCTTAACATTGGCATTGTCTTCCTCTGTGTCTAAATTAGCAGCCAGGTTTCTGAGAAAGCCCATACACATGGTGTTAGCTGTGCGAACGCTGGTCCTTATTTCAGAGGAGCTGTGATTGAAAATTGCTGCCAAATTCTGCCAGTTCAGCGACCCAGAATGTTCTGAAACAAGGTCTATCTGCTTTGCAGTCATCAAGCAAATGCCAGGTTTAAGAAAGCAAAGTAACGTCCCTCACCAGGTCTCCTGCTGTGGCCATATGGCAGAGTTTGGGGTGCACTAGCACTCCTAAACGAGCTCAATTATTTCCTTGTCTGGGGAATGAGGCACCGACACATACCCAGAAATACCGAGAATCTCTCTGTTGTGGGATGTGCTGCCTCTGTGCTGGTTTTCTGTTTCCATACCCACATTAGATTAGCAACAGGCACAAAACCTGCCACATATTCTTTATGGAGTTATTCTTCCTTCTGTCCAGAGGCAGGTATGGAGGGGTTCAGCTATACATGAACCATTCCTGTATCATTCCAATGCAGCTGGCTTTGAGCGCTTTCTCACACCAGGGACTCACCCTTGCTTCTGCTTTTTTCTTTTGCAGTGTGGAACTGTGCTGAGTGTTTGACTCAGTTTTCTGCTTTCTGCTGAGCAGTGATGTTAGTGAGTATTTGGGTTGCCAGAGGGCAGTGTAGGATAAATTTTTGAGCTCGATCGCTTCACTTTTACCTTCTCTGACTGGGAGATGCAGCAGGAACATTCCTTTAAGCTTTACACACCCAAGGGTTGCAGAATTCGCAAGATCTTCACCAGAGTTATGCAATATGCTCTGCAGAAGCTACAAAAGATGCGTTCTCAGCCCCTAAACTGATCCAGGAACTTAATTCTTTAAAAGTGTGAGGCCATTTATGGGATCAGCTCTCTTCTCTTGGAATAGCTAAAGCAAACCAAGAACTGTTGGGTACATGGATGGCTCTTAACGGTGTTTACTGCTTGTGTCACACTCCTTTCCCCTGCTTTAGTGTCTTAACAGAATGGGCCATAATGTGAGGTGGAGAAAAGGTGCCATTTCTCTCTCAGTTACAGCAAATCCTGTTTACTCTTCACCAGAAAAAAAAATCTCTGTTTTTCTTGTTCATTTCTAAAAAGTCTTAATAAACTCAGACTGTTCTTCATTCATGTCAATCCTGATTCAAATCCTCTCCAAAAATCAGTTTTACCCTTCCCCCCCCCAAGCTGCATGTGTGCGTGTAATGTTTCCTTAACTTGCTGGTTTTGGGTTACGGCGGTGTGCACTGTAATAATAAACTTTTCTACCAATTAATGTTGGCTTCAGCTCATTTCTCATTTGGATTACTCTTGGAATAGGAAAACAAATGGCTCGTGAAGCCCATCTGAGCAGATCAGCCAGCTGTACAACACAACATAATCCCTCTGCAGTGAGTAAATAACTACTGAGTGATCACAGCAGATTTCCACAGAAGGAAGCAAGTTTGCTGATGACACAGAGCTGGGAAGAGCGGCTGACACACCAGAGGGCTTGTGCTACCATTCAGCAGGACCTAGACAGGCTGGAGAGCTGGGCAGGGAGGAATTGAATGAAATTCAACAAGGGCAGTGTGGAGTCTGGCATCTTTGCAAGAACAATCCCAGAGAGTAGTATAGGTTGGAAACTGACCTGCTGGACAGCAGCATAGGAAAAAATGACCTGAGCATCCTGATGGCCAGCAGTATGATCATGAGCCAGCCAAGTGCCCTTGTGGACAAGAAGGCCAATGGCATCCTGGTGTGGATTAGAAGGGAGGTGGTTTGTAGATCAAGAGAGGTTCTCCCGCTCTGCTCTGTCCTGGTGAGACTGCATCTGGAATATTGTGTCCATTTCTGGGCCCCTCAGTTCAGAAGGACACAGAACTACTTGAGAGAGTCCAGTGCAGAGCCACAAAGATGATGGAGTGGAGCATCTGCCTGATGAGGAAAGGCTGAGGGAGCTGGGTCTCTAGCTTGGAAAAATGGAGACTGAAGGGTGACCCCATGAATGTTTATAAATACGGAAAGGGCAGGTGTCAGGAGGAAGGAGACAGATGCTGCTCAGTGTTAGCCAGCAGTAGGACAAGGGGCAACAGGTGTCAGCTGGAACAGAGGAGGTTTCACATAAAGATGAGAAGAAACTTCTGCATGGTGAGGGTGACAGAGCACTGGAACAGGCTGGCCAGGAAGGTTGTGGGGTCTCCTTGTTTAAAACCTGCCTGGACATGTTCCTGTGCAACTGGATCTAGGGAATCCTGCTGTGGCAGGGGGACTGGACTGGATGATCTTTCAAGTTCCCTTCAATCCCTACTTAACATCCTGTGATTCTGTGAAAAGTTGTTAACCATTTTGGGAAGCTTATAATGAATAGTTTTGAAAAGCTCATTCACAGATTTAAAATCTTAATAATTTAAAATCTTACCAACAATTTTAAATTAGAAATATAATTCACAATTTTAAAATATTAAAAATTATAAATTAACAATTTAAAAATAAATTAAAATTTTTCAAATATTAACTGTTTAAAGTCTTACCAGCAATTTTAAAATCAACAATTTAGAATCTTACTGACAATTTTAAAATGGTAATAATTTAAAGTTTAACTGTTTCAAAATCCAACAATTCAAAATTTTACTGGCAATTTTAAAATCTTAATTTAAAATCTTACCATTTCAAAGTCAACAATTTAAACTATGACAATTTTAAAATCTTACAGTCTTACTAGCAATTTCACAGTCATCTTAATCTGATTATTTTAAAATACTAGTTTAAAACTTTATTAACAGTTTCAAATTTGAAAAGCTTAACTGTTACAAAATTGATCACTAATGATTTTGAAAATGTTTATAATTTGGAAAATATGAATAATTTTGAAACTTTTAATGATGATTAGAATATTAATGAACCACTTTGAAAAGAATATTAACAATTCTGAAAAGCTCGATATTAACAATTTTAAAACCTTATTAACATTTTTGAAAATACTTGCGTTAACAATTTTGCTAAAATAATATTACAATATCTACAAGTCTGAAAATAAACAATTTTGAACATTGATCATTTTATTGTTTCAAAGATTATTCAAGATTATTGTTCATATAAAATGATTTTTATGGTTAAATTTGAATAATAATCTTTATAAACTTCTGGAAACAATTGGGGAAATGGGAAAGGATTCTTAGTTTGAGGTGATGAATTAGAGATCGATGCAGGGGATGGAACTGAGCACATGGGGTGCTCCAAGTATGGACAGCACAATTATGTAAGGTCTCTGTTCATCAAAGGTCAAAACTGTTCCTTGACACAGCAGCTCCTCACACGAGTTTACGGAATCACAGGATATTACGGACTGGAAGTGACCTTGAAAGATCATCCAGTCCAATCCCCCTGCCGCAGCAGGATCACCCAGACCAAGACCGGGTGTGTTTCAAATGTCTCCAGAGAAGGAAACTCCACAACTGATCCCGGGCAGACCCCTCCAGTGCCCTGTCACCCTCACTGGGAAGAAGTTACAAGATCACAGAATCAGTCAGGGTTGGAAGGGACCACAGGATCATCCAATTCTAACCCCCTGCCATGGGCAGGGACACCCCACCCTAAATCAGGCTGGCCAGAGCCTCATCCAGCCTGGCCTTAAACACCTCCAAGGATGAGGCCCCAACCACCAACCTAGGCAACCCATTCCAGGCTCTTGTCACTCCCACGGTGAAGAACTTCCTCCTCACATCAAGTCTAAATCTACCCATCTCCAGCTTTGCTCCATTCTCCCTAGTCCTGCTACTACCTGATTCCCTAAAAAGCCCCTCCCCAGC
>VZRI01007519.1:73403-199590 GCA_013397515.1 Upupa epops | reverse complement strand
CTCGATCTGCTAATCACTCCCCTTCTGGGATGCCACTGGCCCTCTTGTCCACAAATGCACACTAGGACCCCCATGTCCCTTTCTCCTACACTGCTCTCCAACAGGTCGGGACCCAACCTGTACTGGTCCCTGGGGTTGTTCTTGCCCAAATGTAAGACTCTACACTGACCCTTGTTGTACCTCATTCAATTTCTCTCTGCCCAGCTCTCCAGCCTGTCCAGGTCTCGCTGAATGCAGCACAGTCTGCTGGGGTGTTGGGGACACCACCCAGCTTTGTGCCATCAGCAAAGTTGCTGACAGTGCACCCTAATCCCTCATCCAAGTCATTAATGGATTGAAGAGGACTGGTCCCAGTACTGATCCTTGTGGGACTCCACTAGATCCAGGCCTCCAACTAGACTCTGTTCCATTGACCACCACTCTCTGGCTTCTCTCCTGCAGCCAGTTCACCATCCACCTCACCACCCAATCACCCAGTCCACACTGTCTCAGTTTGCCTGCAAGGATGCTATGTGAGACTGTGTCAAATGCCTTAGACTGTGTCAAATGCCCTAGTGGACCTATTACCAGGGAATGGAACTGGTAACCTAAAAGACCCCTGCCTCTTGATCCTGCATTACCCTGCTAAGCTCCCCATGTATTATAATGGATGCAGCTGTCCTGCACTGTTACCTGACAGTCAGAAGACAAAGTTATTTTGTATGACTGCCATTTAATGGGAAGTGGAGCATTAAACTACCTAAACAGCGGATGCACAAACTCAGAGTACAAATGTGATGTAGTTCTACCCTTAATTTGACAGTTTCCCCCATGTCAACTATTATTTTAGTTTCAGTTTCCATTTTTGGGGTATTCCTTTCTTTGGGTTCCAAGTAAGTTTCACACTCCTCTAAGCAAACCACTCTTAGCCAAACGGAGTAAACAGTGGCAAATGTTTTCATAACAAGCTGACTCCTTCTTGTCTAACTAGTATTCCTGCTCAGCTTCACGAACTACTGTGATACTCTTTAGTGAGCCAATGGCAAAAACAAGAGGAGGAAATGTCTTGCTTTCTTTTCTCTCAAGCGAAGAGAACTGAAACTGAGAACTGTTCGTCTTGAACGTTAACTGCCATTACTGCTTCCTGGGTCAGATGACAATGATCTTTGGAGCCTAAGGCCTGTAGCAAAACAATAAACAGAAGTATGGCTGACCATATTCCCACCACTTAAGATACTGCCTTAATCTAACCCCTCTATTCATGGCATTTTTCTTCCCCTGGTTCCTTGCCAGCATCCTATTCTGGCACATTGCCTCGTCAGCGCTGCCTTACTTGGCACACCCAGGTCTGGGTATTCCCCGTCCATTTCTACTTGTGGCTTCCTATCTGCCCACAGTTCTTGATTGGCACTGGCCTGTTGCTTGCCACTTACCCGCTCTAGGTCTTCCTCCTGGAAGATGCCCATCTCCAGGCACTTCTGGGCCACCTGTACGGCCTGCATCCTATCCACCAGCGTGCTGTGGAGCAGCTGCACCAAGTGCACGCAGAGGTCGTGGTCAGCCTCCTCGGCCGGCGACGGCAGTTGGCTGAGGCTGGGATTCACGTAGCAGGCTGCCAGGCTGCAGCCGCCGCACTCCAGTGCTTGCAGGAACTCGTGGAACCAGCCGCAGCCGCGGGGTCCCCGCTCCACGGCCCGCAGCAGCTCCTCGGCCCCCGCCACGTCTCCCCGCTGCGCCGCGGCCGCCCGCACTTTCTCCTTCTCCTCGGCGCTGAGCAAGGGGAGCCGGTCCAGCACCGGCTGCACCCGAATGAACCGCTTCAGCCGCGCTCTGAAGCAGGAGATCATGTAGAGGAAACGCTCGTCTCGGGACGTCTCTGCCATTGCCGCGCTGTTCCCCTCCCCTCCCCGCCCCGGCTCCCCCGAGCGCCTCGGCTGCCGCTGGACGAGCGGCGGGACGCGGGCCCACTCGAGCTCGGCGGCAGCAACAGCTGAGTCCCGAGCGCTGCCCCGCTGCGGGCTTTATCCAGCCTCGGCGCGGCTTTCGGTTTCGTTTGCTGATGTCAGCGTGGGACCGCCCGGAAAGGACGAGGGGTGCGGTTCGGTGTTACCGTGCTTAAACAGATACTGAGCTTTAAAAGCCCAAACACGAACCGCAGCGTGTGTGTCCTGCAGCTCCTCGAGTTTCCAGTGCCTCAGGGTTTCCCCACTTTCCTGGCAGAAACAGGCGGCTCCAGGGCTGGGGTACCCAGCCTGGGAGGAGTCCAGCCGTTCGCAGGATAAGCCTTTGTGCACAATACAGAAGACCATCAGAGATTTAAAGCAAACTTGTATATAAAATGGTTTACTTTTGGGTAGGTATCACAGTACTGATGAGGCTGGAAAAGACCTTCAAGAGCATCCAGTCCAACCTAAAGTAAACCCAACCAAGTAAACCTAACACCTGACATCTAGCTCATGCCACTCAGCACTTCATCCAGCCTAACCCTGAACACCTGTCTGCCTAAAGACATTTTTTAGTGGGGTTTTTTTGTTGTTTTCTACTGTAGTTTGAAGAATTTCACTTTTCTGCTGTGATGCAGAAGATAAACTTACTGAGAAATTTGGCAGATAGTCTGAGATTATTGGACGAATGCCCTGAGAGGTTTTTCCGTGTGTGCTGTACATGTCACCGAGCTCCAGAAGCAGGCTTGCTTTTCATCATGGGGTTTTAGGGACTCTCCGTGTGATTATGAGGGGAGGCAAAAGCTCCTTGACTCAACTTCGTGTTTTGTAGTAAAATAGAGAGCAAATGGATGAGTGTCTTCAGCTGTGGTCCTGGGCAGTTCAGGGGAAAGAGTGAAGAATTGCAGAGAGCCCAAATGGATGGCCAGCATGATGCTCATGGGATTGAATAAGCCTGGCACATATTTGAAGGAAGTGGGTTTCTTCAATCTACAAGGCTCAGGGGAAATTCTGTCCAGGTATAACAAAAAAATATTCTCCAGTGGAATAAATTTTCCAGAGAACTGGTGGGAGTGGAGATAGTCAAGACTTGCCTTGACAGAGCCCTTGACTTAATGCAAGGAGGAAAACTAGTAGGAGTGGAGATACTCAAGACTTGCCTTGACAGAGCCCTTGACTTAATGCAAGGAAGAAAACTAGTAGGAGATGTTCAAGACTTGCCTTGACAGAGCCCTTGACTTAATGCAAGGAGGAAAACTAGTAGGAGTGGAGATACTCAAGACTTGCCTTGACAGAGCCCTTGACTTAATGCAAGGAGGAAAACTAGTAGGAGATACTCAAGACTTGCCTTGACAGAGCCCTTGACTTCATGCAAGGAGCCTCAACTTTCCTGTACCTAAACCAGTGCCCTCAGCTGCTTGTCATGCTGAGGTGCACTACTCACTTGTCAGCTGAGCTTCCTGCAGGTGGAGGTTTCTTTGGCATAAGTTGTTTTGCTTTCATTTCACTGTTGTCTGTTGTGCTTATCTCAGGTTTCGCTCTCATTTCATGTTACTTCTGCTTTATGCAAGTTACCTGTGAAAGGCTTCTGAAGAAAGCCTCTCTGTTTTTAATCTCCCTACTTCTTCTGTCTTCATCACCTCTTTGGATGACATGTCAACCTTTCCTCAGGAACCTGCAGGAGTTAGGCAGGGGCGGTGGGTACCCAGGCTGCCTACACAGCTGGGCTGAGGCGAGTGCACTGGTCTATACAACACTCCCTCACAGGTTCTAGCAGTCTGCAGACATTAAAAGGCCACTTTTGATTTACACAGCGAAGACAGATCAGTGCTACCCGGATTGCAAGGAGAATTTCTGATGTCTTTGTGCCGCTCACAAGGCGCGGGCGAGGCACGGGGCCGATCTGAGAGCGCTCTGCAGGCCCCGCTCCACCGAGGGTTCACGGTGCCGCTCACGGGCAGAGCCGCTCCGCTCCCTGGAAGGGTGAAGCCCGCACGTACAGCCGGGAGACGCCTCAGGGCAAAGGCTGGAACGCCGAAAGCCTACGGCTGGAGTCGCATTCGGAGGCTGAAGGAGCGGTTCAGCGCAGCCGCGGCCGGAGGCCTTACGAGAGGGACGAGCGGGCACCGCTCCGGGCTCGCGTACGCGGCGGGCGGGCGGTGCTTCGTGTGGGCACCGGCGCTCGTCGTAGAGACCTAGGCCCCCTGGCAGCGCCGCCTTCGTGCTCGCAGGCCCGATGCTACGGGCGAGAGCTGCCCTGCTAGGTAATTAATGCTCGGTATGTGCTCCCCTTCATGGGGGAATCAGTTCTGCGCTGAAGACCGGCAGGCTGAAGCAGCCTTGACCGCCTCTTCATCCAGTTCTGGAGCGCTGTTTGTCTAGGGGACCTCTATACCCTGTCGAGTCATTCCAGCTGATGGATTCCACGTTCTCCAAGCAGTGACTTGCCTGTTTCTTCCTCTTGCAGTGCACCTCGGCATTTTGACTGCTGAACCGCTGGAGGAGAAGCGAATGCCTGATGTGTCAGAGTTGATGTTTGGACGAGCTGCTCTAACTGGAAGCTGTTGTGGAGCTTTTCACCTTACAGCTTGCTAAGAAGATGTGCTTTGAATGAATACTTGGATTTTAAAATATATATTATATATAAATATATAATTCTATAAATATATAAATATATAATTTATATATATAAATATAATGTCGTAATATTATTAACAATATATTTTAAAATATTTTACTCTATTTAGAGTTGTGGCTTCTTTTATATGTACCTGTACAATTCCTGACAAGTAAATTTTTGCCTTAAGCTCTTAATGAAAAGAAAAAGATCATGGCCTTTCATAGTAGTGGCTCTGTCTGTGGGTAGGATAGCTTGCATACACTACAAAACATCAGATGCCCTAGATGCAGTACCCTCTGTAAGAGGCACATTGTGTCTCAGTTGGTATACTCCAAAAACTGCTGGGTTGGAGAAGCTAGATCAGTGGATTCCAGTAAAACTCCATAAGGTTCTAGGCAGAACTTGGTTACTGCTTCAGCTCGTTGCAATACATTGGGGTTTTACGGGGTTTTATTTGGTGAGGACAGTTCAGATAGGTCTCTGTGTACAGCTGTAATGGTCTTACAAGGATTTTACTCCTCTAATCCCTCCCAAGGCTTTTCCCCGGGGAGATCTGTGGGTATGATGTTCTGACACTTCAGTTTTTGTTTCTTTGATTTGGTGGTGTTTTGTTCTAGGTGTTTGGTTTTCTTTTTCCTTTTTAAGGGATCAGCTTTTCTTAAAAGCATCCAGTGGCTACTTGCTGCATAGGTCTCGTACAGTAAAGTCATTCTTTGTTTCATTCTAAATTCTCTAGAAGAAAACAGCAGTGGAAGTGTTTGGCTTAAAGATGGGTATTTACACAGCACTTCTGATCAAAATGTTTTGTGAAAGGTTTGAGCCGAAACAATGGCAACTGCCAGCTTTATCACAAGGATTTTGTAGTCAGAAGTAAATTGTTTAATCCCTCAGTAATGTTAGGGACATGGATATAACTTCCAGTTGTACTTGAGGGATGAAGGGAGGTAAATAGGTTACACGGGGCTTGCTGTGTCCACAGATTCTCTGTAAAGCCTAATTTTGTCCCTTTTTCTGGGTGCTTCAAGCCACTGTTTGGTGTCCTGTGTAATCCCAAGCTTTAAAATTCAATCCCATGGTGTTGTGACTGTACTAGATAGAATGAAATGGTTGCTTTTATCAATTACTTTCAAACCGTTTTAGATCCCTGTTATTGGTGTTTGCGTTGCAGAACTAAATCCAAGTCACAAATGAAATGCTCACGGTGTATTGCTTATGAGCTGAGTAAACACATCACGTTTATTTGAGCATACTTAGAGTTCTTGCAAATAAGCTTTCCTGCTTATTATAAAGTACTGACTCTATGCACAGTGTACAAGTGCTTTTATAAACAATTTTCCAGGGTATCTTTTCTGAAAGCAAAATATTACCTGCATTATACAAAGACCTGTTAACGCAAACAGGAGTCGCTACAGCTCACGTTACTGAAATACTTACCTAGACATAAGTTTTCAAAACTTAGTCTTTTTGACTTTACAATATCATAACGTTTCAGTATAGAAAATGTAAATAATGCATAAAAGGGGCAAAGGCCTCCTGTAAGAGGCTGTGATTTGGTCCATCTAATTTCCATTCCGAAGAGAACAACCACATTCTGCGTTCAATAATAACCAAAGTCCCAGTGAACATGAAAAAACCCCCCAAATACCTAGTGAAGAAGGTTTCTTTGTTAGTAATGCAGTTCTATCTGCTACTCAGACATAGAGGTGCAGAGAGAAGATGTAAGCTTGTCCTAGCGATACCTTCATGCAAATAAAAGATCTGGAACATGCTCCTTTAGAATCACTGATGAAACTCAGTATTGCCTGTACTGATTGAATTGCTGTTTCACCTCTAATACATGCTTTTTCAAGTCTAGAAAAAGATGTATATAGTAGATGCAGTACATGAGTGACGTCGGGACTGCCTTCTGATGCAAGTACATCACTCCTACTGAAATGGAAGGAAATTTTAGGTTCAAAGTAGTACTATCAAGGGACCTTCTGCATGCTCTTTGTATTCCAACCAAGAAAGAAGCTACATAAAGATTAGTTTCCTGAACAGCTGTTGAAAAATGCCAGTGACTGCGTAGCAAGTCTGTCTCCAATCTGAATGAACTTTACACTTTAGCAGTATTTTCATTAAAAATAGGACATTAAATTGTAAAGTGAGACTCTTGTCTCTTGCTATTGTGGCTGCTATACGAACAAGTGCAACCCCGTGTATGTTAGTTGCATTAGTGTTTGCGACAGTGAGGTAGTAGTAAACTAATGGGGAGCACTGGGGTTGCGTTTTGGTTTGTGTGCAAAGACGGAAGGGAAGCTCTCACCCAGTTCTGGAGAACTTAATTACATGTGTGATTGCAGCCATTTGTAGCTGCAAGTGCAGATGTGGGTTTGAATAAACTATCAGAGATCATTCACAGTTTAAAAACAAACATTAAACCCAACCCAAACTCCCCCACCTTGCTTCTCAGACCCGTTTTCATTCACAGTATAGTTTCTCCTGTTAGTGAATATACACAGCGGGTTTGTGTGTTTTGCTTTCTACAGTCAATCACTCTAATGCCCTTAGTACATCACTGTTAACTNAATCAGAATTTAAAAGAGATGGTTGGTTGCTCCTGATTACCTCTTTGAAAGCAGAACCTGCTGCGTGAGCTCATGTGTCTCATCTGCCAAGCCCTCGTTTTTGGAGGTACCTGGCAATTGGAGCTTTCGAAAGAGTAAATGCTGTAAAAGAGGAAACAGCTATGGTAGCTTCTCAGAAACCACTCGGTTTTGCTGGACCACAGTACTGTCATTGAAGATTCTGAAAAATGTGAGAGGGAGGAAAATAACGACTGCACTAGTACTCCCAAAACGTGAGGAGCATTTGATGATAAGTGTTTCAAGTTGGCTAAACTAAAAACCACGATGTTTTATTTCTTGGTACAAGGAGCTTGGACTGTATCACACTTAGGAGGTGTGTTTGAGGAGCCTATGCGGATGATTTTGTGGAGGAAGAGTCTTAGGCTTTCTTTAATAAAGTAAATTCTTGTGCTATCTTGGTGATATTAGAAATGCCACTAGGCTGTTGATGCCACAACATTTATCTCTGTAAATGCAGAGAGACTGTAAATGAATGGAGTGGAGGTGCCTTCTAGATCCAATTCCCATTCTGATCGAAGATGTGATACCATACAACTGCTGGCTCTGTTGTAATAAATAACTTCTGAGTTAGTATGTACTGACATATGAAGAGTCCAACCTTTAATACTACTGCAAGCATTAAGAATATTTAATGGCAGTGTGTAGAAGCATCAGAGCACCTAATCTGCACGTGTGGTGTCACACACAACTGCTGTGTGAGGAATCAGGACTGCTGCAGTCTCCCACTGATCTATTCATGTCCAGGCTAGCTCAGCAGCTCAGATGTACGGGCCCACAATTAATCCGTAGGCAAACCTCAAGTAGCTTCACCTAAGCAGGCAGCCAGAGGCCAAGTGAAGCAGTGCTTTTCAGCTTTTTAGTATGTTCCTGTATAACATTGGTGAGTCCCGCTGAGAGATTAGTAGGGTAGGATTTGCAGCAGAAAAAGGAAGTTAGTGGAATTCATGAAGAGCTGTGCAGGTTTGAACCATCTCACTTCTCAGATTTGGAGTGATTGCCACAGTTGCTTTGATACACTAGCTAGTTTCAAATTTCCAGCATACTGCTCTGGATCTGCAGCTTGTAATCGATGCATCTTCTTAGCCTCAAGTTTTAAATGCAAAGAGGCAAGATGCATTGTTCCTAAGCTCAAGAAAGACCCAAACACGCTCAAGACTCCAAAGCTTCTCTAGGCATGTTACGGCTGTGTATTGTTATGCGTGAGTAAGACACCCTCACCTTATTCCCAACTTGATTTGGATAACACAGACCCAGAAAGAGACTGAACTTAAAGGGAGCCTTGACCCCCAGAAAACCCCAGACCACAAGTGAGAGCATTTGTGCTGTTTAGAACACTAACACATTTCCAAAACAAATGGTTTGTACCCATCTCTGGAAGAGAAAAGCTTGAAGGAGTGGGTCTTCACGTGCTTCACTGACCTCAACAAGAAAATCTGAGAAGCCAGATCTTTCTTTGGCAGGGAAGGGGCAGTTAGAATGTAGCCAACCAAGTTGTCCCCTTCCATATTTCTTCATTCATTGCAGGGGTCTAAGGGAGCTAAAAATCTCCATAACTGCAAATTCTCCTTTTGCTTTTCCCATTTGAGATTTTTCTTCTTGATAAATGCAAAGAGAAGAGTGGGAACAAACCCTCTTCAAGCCAGGAGAAGGAGAAATGCACAGAGCTTTTCCCTTCACTGGGGCTAATTGCAATAGTTCTCTCTTCCCCAGTCCACCTGTTTTGCCTGATCCTTTTGCATCAATGTGAAATGCATTTTGTAAAGCAAAGCGCATGAATTGTACTTGTTTTTCCCATTAATTTTATTTGGAATTGATACCAGACTCTCTTAAATGTAGCATAACCACAAGTACTTGCTTTAGAAAATGTGCTAGCTTATTCTTTTTAACAACATGACTATCAGTTCCTAGACTGAGAAAGAGCAGAAGTTGTTAATGCCCACTATTAAAAAGAAAAAGGGAGAACAAGCAGAAGCTACTTCGCTCTGTTATTCAGCACTCATGTTCAATGGAGTGTGTGCAAGCAGAGATTCTGACTGGCCCAATGAAGCTGTCACCTGGGAGCTGATCCTGCAAGGCACTAAGCAGTGCAGACCTCCTGTCGCCGTGATGGGAACAAGAGTAGTCAGTACGCTGCAGCATTTGAGCCTTTCAACAATCCACAGTAAATTTGATTTTATATGGGAAGAGTTGGTTTCTCTTTTCACTGACACAGGTATTGAGTTCATGAACGTTTGTGTCTGCATATGCAAAGGTAAACACTGATTTCAAATGTAGGTTTCTGTGCTGGCTGTGTACAACTGAAAGCGTTGCGTGTCGTTCGGAGCCCAACACACAATATCCACAGTATCAATAAATCACTCTGCAGCACTGATTTAGAACAGAGGGTTTAACTTCAGATCAAATTTCACCGCTCCCCTGCTAAGTGGGTTACATGCTTTGCTGAAACCACTTTTCTTAGATGAATTTCACATTAAAGCTTTCAGGTTAGAAAATGGTGTGAATATTTTAAAATATTTAAAAAGAGTAATAAAAAAGTCAGTTCCTTCTAAAATAAACACAACGTTTGAAGCAGAATAATATTTTAATAAAATTAACTCTAAGTATTCACATAGCTTTATGCACTTACAGTACATACTGTATTTAAAGCCTACGGACCTTAAATAATTGTATTCTAATTGGAGTCAGCTTTGGACACAAGCTAAGCTTAATTATTTTGTAATAAGAAATTTTACAGTTGTTCCTGAAAGTGATTTTACATATATACATATATATAGAGCTCTGTATCTGTACTCCTACAGATAAGTGTAGTTCTATACACACCCTTGTGTGGATGTGTGTCTATATTTATGTCTATATTTATATCTATATATCTATATCTATAGAGAGATATAAATATAGATATAAAATATATATAATATATTTATATATCTATATTTATGTCTATATATAAATATATAAAATATATTTTTATATCTATATTTATATATAGAAATATCTATATAAATATAGATATAATATGTTTATATGTCTCTATTTATAGACACACATACATACACACATATGTACATACATAAAACACACACACACACACGTACAGGTATGTGTGCCTGGTGTGTGTGTGTGTGTGTCTGCATACATACCCTACCTAGGATTGCTGTCGAAGGGCCAGTCAGTAAAAAAACAGAGAAGTGCAAGCGACCACCCTAGTAGTTACCCATCAAAAATAAGTATTTTGAATTAAAGAGATTGGTAATAATTCGCATCGAACAAAAAGAACACAGTCTTCCGTATTATATAGACGTTAGGTTTATTGCCTTTGATCATGGTTTTGTGATGGATGATGAGTACCTGCCTGCTCGTGACAGCTAACTTGCATGACGCAATGTTATTGTTATAAAAAAACCCCAAACAACTAGTGGAAACGAGTTGTTAAATTAATTATAGAATTAATTGTGCGGGTTCAACCCGTGGTGACGATACTTGCCAGCATGTGGCAGTTTTTCTGTCCGTTACAGGACGGCCCTACTTCAACTAGTTTGGAAGGATGGTTTTCTTTCCTCTGTCCTAATTGTTTCAAAGACTTAGTTGCCTTATGCTTTGTCTAGGTTTGGAATCCTTGTGATGTACTGTAAAAAGCTCAGTAAATCAGTTTTCAAAAGTGAGCTAGAAGTATACTTTGCTTGAATCTTAGCTTGGTCGGGAGGGGGGTTTCTATGTGAATTACTGTTACTGGTCTCCTATTTGTTCTGAAGCCATATCCACAATAAAATACTATTTTCATGATAGCAGTAAATGGTAATCTCCATGCAATGTAAACTGGAATTTCAGAACATGCATGTTATTTAAAAAAATTAAAAATATAAGGTGCCTTGAGAATGCTGGCAGTTTTATATTTGGAACATACAGTTAGTGTGTATATATATATATATATATATTTACATCAGAACTGCTCAACTTTACCTTACAAGCTTCAGATTTAGGAAAATATACAGTACATTTGCATATAATGGTATCTTCGTGTAGCCCCTGAGTCAAGTATAGAGGATTTAAATACAAAAAAAGGGAAAAACAGCCATTAAAAGCACTTACATTTTATGTGACGTAATAGTATAAAAGTGTTATTTCCCAGGAAGACCAGGATCAGAAACATGCCTATGAAGACTCAAGATTCCTACAGTGCTTATTGAAGATTCTGGCAAGGACGGGTGCCTAATTGGCTGGAGATAAGTTTTACAGTGCTGTGGGCGGCACTCGACGGACTGGTCACGTTCTTGATCTAAAAAAGAAGCCAGGTTGTCTTCTGAGGCTGTGTTAAGATGCAGTCCACTTGAGAGGGATTCTTTGGATTTAAGTTTTGATTTTTGAAGGTCAAGAAATTCAGGACACTGGAAAGGAGGAAAAGAAACATGAGAGTAATCATTACATTGGTTTCTTCGAGCCTCTTCTACTCAAAATTAGCAAGTTCAGATGGTGGCTGGAGAAACTGTAGGGTCATCGAGGTTGGAAAAGACCTTCAAGATCATCAAGTCCAACCATCCACTCTACAATCCCTAACCACTAAACCCTCTCCTGAAAAACCATGTCCACCTAGTTTTTGAAACACCCCCAGGGATGGTGCCTCCACCACCTCCCTGGGCAGCCTGTTCCAACGTCTCACCACCCCATCTGTGAAGAAACTTTTTGTAGTCTCCAATCTCAGCAGCCATGAGCAGTATCTAACTTTTATGAAGAACATCATAATAAAGTAAGTCAGCCTGATTATAAGATCAGTTTATGGCTCTCACACCCTCATAGAAAATGTGGCTTCTGTAACTGTGGTAACCGAGTCCACGGAGAAGTGGTGGTAGGTCGAAATAATACATTTGTGTTTCTCAAACTAGTGAACAGGCACCCAGACTGGTATAAATTTTTCCATCATCAGCTAAAAACTTTCTTGATCTACGTACCTGAGTTGAAGGACTGAAACTTCTGTCTGTTTTAATTGATGCTGCAGGTTGAAGCTTTTGTATCACCTGGATTGCTGGCTGTTGATACTCTGCGCCTGCCGTCACCATGCTATAGGCGGGGGGGATGAGTGTTGACTGCCTTTGCAGAAGCTGCAGAATGGTTTGGATATCGGTAGTCATCTGGGACTCAAGCCTAGGATAGTAACACAAAAGCAGTTAAGTCATCGTCAGGAATAGGTGTATTTTAACATCCTGGTTACAGACACATTCAAGAGGGACCTACTAAAGCAAACTACTGCTTGCCATCACATGGATGTGTCTTAAATAGGAAGTAACAGAAGAGGGAGTACTGAGCCCTTGCAAAGCCTGCTGGCTCTCCCTTTTCTTTGCAGAGCTTAGCTGTTTGTTTGTTTATGGTCGTTTTTGCTACATGAAAAACTACTTCATCAATGTTTATATTTAGAACAGAAAGTAACAGGGGGCCGCAGGTCTTTGATTGAAGTTAACTCCAGTAAGCACACTCCTTTCATTGTAACTAAATTGCTTTGTGCCGCTCACTGTTCCTGATGCATCTGACAATTAATGCTGATATTCCCAGTGCTAATGCAGTGCACTGAAATAAGCAGAACAAACACCACTGTGGTTTTGCACAGTTAGAAAATGAAAGATGCTTTCGTGATCATTGAAAAAAGCCTAACTGTGAAAATTTATTCAGACTTATACAGGTTTCAGAATTAATATAAATGTCTCAGATGTTTGAACGTAGTAGTGTTTTCTCTCCCTCCTCCCTGTTCCTATGTGTCAGCTTCTGAAAAACTTGAGCTGCTTGTTGTTCATACTTAGAATTGCGTAGAACTGAATGGATTTTCAAATGGATTTGCCAAGACCAGTGACAAACTCTGCACTAGGCAATACCTATCGTACCTCCTCAGCTGCTGGAAGGCTACAGAACACACTATGACAGGCTGTAACACAGCTATACAGCCTTCTGTAGTGCAACTTCTATTCTAACGTACTAAACAGATCTATGTTATCAGCCTTTAATGTTGTGAGTGATGCTGCTTGGGTTCTCTGAGGCAGCAGAACGGACCTGTGCTGAAAGATTTTTGCTTTCACTGTGTGCTTCACTAATTTTACTCTTTGTCACGATGGAGATGGCCATTGCCTGTGTGGTTTATTTATAAAAGCACCTGTGAAATTAATCCAAAGGGTATGCCCAAAGGAAATTTAGGAGGCTGCTTCTTCCTTTATTGGGAAAAGCTGGTTTTGTGACATCAGGTCTAAAATAGAGAGGCTTAAACTCAGATGTTAGAGTCAATCACGCCTTACTTGCCCTCTTGTTCAGCTCCTTGGGCTCTTTGCTACATGCAAATCTGCTGATCTAACACAGGCATGACACTGATTCCACAGGGTAAAGCACTGCAGCAGCACCATCCAGAAAGCTTCCATCTGCTAAACGTGGGCCTTAAGATCTCAGTGAATGAAAGTGATTTAGCATTTGAGAACTTGCCTCAACAATTGTCTTTTGCTTTGAATTACCTCTAAGATTGTTCCCTTCTTACTTTCTTAGCACTTGATGGAAGTTTCCTAATGCTCAAATTAAAAAGTGTCTCCAGTAGTATTTATTAATCATCATCGTGTATGTAATTTCTCCCTCCTTTCTCCAAAATTGAAACCAATTCCATGTCATGCCACCCAGTGATTAACAAACTGGAGAACTTTGTATGCTTGGCTCAGAGTCTCCATGAAATTCCAAATGCTTAAACAAGGGAAACAAAGATAGCTCTAGGGATGTATTCTTTATACAGTGGCTTTCCAAAGTGATAAATCCACTTCAGAATTTGAGTGTTAAGCCAAGGCATGGAAAAGTCCAGGCAAAATCAACCATGCCTCTCAGTCCAGCAGATCAGCTGTGACATAAGCAGAAAGTATTGCAGTATTGCCTGCTAAATTCATAACAGACCCAGCAAGGCACAAATTCCTGAGAGCAGGAAAAGCCTTAAAACCATAAGAACAGTTAAAGTCCATTGAATAACATCCATACCTATTTCAGTCTTATTTATCAGCAACAATGTCAATTGTTTCACTCAAGAAAATGCTGAGAAGTTGCATGGGAGTTTGATAAAACTATGGGTAACTTTGAGGTGTAACTTGCATTTCAAGTCCTCAAGATTTCAGGGAAAGAAATGTAACCAGGATACTACACCCTGCTGAGGGGGAGTATCCAGATGTTTAGTTATGTGATGTTTACAGTCAGGTCACTCCACTGCAATTAGAAATAAGAGCAATTTAGGCTTACGTGTTACAAATGTGTGGTTTAATTTACTAAGGAAATGAGTAATACTATTGTTTAATTGGTTTGTGATAGATGAAGGAAGGAAGATGTACAGTACACCTGGCTTTAACCTGATTGCTAAAATATACAACACAGAATACCAACGCTATTAAAGTATAATTAGAGCTGAGTGTGTGTCATAGTGTTTGTGGTGGAAAAACATTGAAAAGGATGGAATTGTAGAGGGAAAATATTAACAAAGCCACAGACCTGAGCACGGGGGGATTGAAAATGAAATTATATAGGAAATTAGAGAGTAGAATACATCAAAATTCTGTCACCTTATTTTTAAGATGCTATAATCTATGCTGTGTAGCTGCCAGCAAAGACTGAGTTATGAGGGAGTAAAAGAGAGAAGAAAGAGATTAAGTAAAGAGAATAATGGATTCTGACAAAGAAAGCATCTGTCTTCTGTTGTAACAAGTGTATTTTGCCTTGCAGACTCCCGTGACTTTCTCACTACAGAGACACCTGAAAAATACGCATGTGAATAAACAGAAGAGTTTATCTGCAATACTTTCTTAAATGGAAGACACCTGGATTGCTCTTAGTTCTTAGGAAAGCAACAATGCCTGTTAAATATACTGACAGCTGACATTTCATGGACATGTGTATAGCTAGGAACAGAATTCTGGGTGAGGTGAGTACTAAATTTCACAAGTTCAGGTGCCTTATTGCAGCTTCTTGGTTAAAAAGCTGCTCTTACAGTCAGTCAAGGAGAAAGGCTCTTCTGAAAGGCAATTCAGACAGGTAATGTGGGTTCCTAGATATAAATGACATTAATATCCTGAGCTTCTGATGATCTGAATGCTTTCTGAAGCTTCCTGTGTGAATTCAATCCTCCTGTAGTGTAAATAATATCAGCTGTATTATGTACTCTTTCACACACGTTTCTTCTGGTCGTAGCTCCAGTTTTACCTGTTGAGTTGTTCTTGAAGTAAATCTAACCGATTCTCCACTTCCCCATATATAAAGTCACTTTCAGTTTCACAGATCCCCCACGCAACATGGGGTAATGCTGACTGAACGGGGGAGTCTTGGCACTCCTGGATGTTCTCCTGCTCCCAGTTTCTTTTATCAGTGATGTCTGATGGAAAACAAAACATTTCAAACCACAGGTTTATATCCACGCAGTCAGAGAGCAGTTTGTACCCCTCAAGCATCCCACTTGTGTTTCTCAAAGGCTTGAAAGTCAAGTTGATACTGCCTCAACAAGTCTCTGTGTTCCTTACTGCTATTAAAGGGAAGGTACGTGTGGTCACATCCATGCTAACATTTTGAAGCTGTATTAAAGTCAGCAGCTTTGTCTAGTTCAGCCATCAAATAGCTTTCATTTCTTAGAGTTGTCTTTCTCTTATTTTACCCATGAATCCCACATTTTCTCAGGGGATCTTTTAGCCATTTTTGTATTATTTGAAATTTGAAACATGTGTTCTAATCTAACAAATGATGTACTTGAACGTCTCTGACAGTGTGTTTCAGAGATGTGGCTACGGCTTCTACTGCCCCTGAAAGGGCTGTTGAATTGTATTTACCATTTAGCTCCTTGGAGTAAAACGAGGGCTTGCTGCATTGCTATGCTGGGCATGCACTACGCTGCACTGGAATGCTGCCTCTGAAAGAGTTGCCAGACCTCAGCCTCTCTTACCAGTAATTGTAACGCTGCTTAACAAGGCTGGTGACCTGGACTATGTTTTCTCTGAAATAGAGGCCATGTAATGCAGCTCGTCCTACTTGCAAAAAGACAGTGGTTAGAGTGTCCTGGTAAATAATAATTCCCCTTTTCCTTTTGTTTTCTGTTTGAAATGCAGATAAAATTTTGGGTTAAGATAGAGAAAAGAAATTTAACCAAGATAAAAAAAGTCCAGTTAGATTATGAATGTCTCACTGCAGCGTTTCATCTGTCTTGCTGAATTGTTACCCTTCTAATTGTATATCCAATATAGAAGGTATTTTAAAAGCACTTTATAGGAATCATTTCCGTGTATTTCTTTATCTCCAGGCCTTTGTACAAAAAGGAGGCTGCAGGTCATGTAACTGCTGTGCCCAAGGGTCATCCCTCTTGTCCCACCCAGCTCTTGGATCTCTGTGATTAAACACTGCAACTTACTATGCAGACAGAACTCTTTTGGTTGGATTTATCATCTAAGGTATTTCATCTTGTTTCAGTTTGTTTATTTACACCTCCGTGGATTTATTAACTGGGTTACATTCTTGGCTCTAGACTGGTTTTCCTGTTCACAAAGCTTGTGAAAAATTACAAAGAATTTATCATACGCTATGCTGACAGCACGTCTTCTTAGCAGATACAGAGTGGAGATCTTGCTGTGAGTTTGCCAGTCTACAGGTAGATGCTTAGGTTGAACAGTGCTTTTTCCACCCCTACCCCCTGAGCACCACGACTCCGAATGAATGTGTTATGCAAACAGTAAAAAATGGCTCAGTACAACTTGAATTTTCTTCTACTGTGACAAAAAAAAGGTTGTTAAAGCCTTCACCACCTGCTCAATACAACCCCCATTAGGGCAGTATTTGTAATCGTTTAGCTACGTGAAGCTCCAGAATTCATTAGAAATTCTTACTGTGCTCAGGCTGCTGCCTCAAGCTGGACAAAACCCCTGACCGCATATAAAGCATCACTGTATCACAGTCTCACAGGAATGATGAGGCTGGGAAAGATCTTCAGGATCTTCCAGTCCAACCTAAATCCGACCAAGTAAACCTAAACATCTGACATCAGATCATGCCACTCAGCACTTCATCCAGACTAACCGTGAACACCTCCAGGGACGGCAGCTTGACCACCTCCATGGGCAGCCCATTCCAAAACCAGATCACTCTGTCAGGGAAAAACCTTCTCCTAAGGTCAAGTCTAAACCTCCCCCGATGGAGCTGAAGACTGTGACCCCCTGTCCTGTCTCCAGTGTCCAGGGAGAACAGACCGACCCCTGCCTGACTCCAACCCCCTTTTAGGGTGTTCTAGACAGCGATCAGGTCACCCCTGAGCCTCCTCTTCTCCAGGCTAAACAGCCCCAGCTCCATCAGCCTCTCCTCATAGGGCTGACCTTCCAGCCCCTTGACCATTCTAGATGCCCTTCTCTGGACTCATTCCAGCCCCTCCACATCCTTCCTAAACTGAGGGGCCCAGAACTGAACACAGTGCTCCAGGTGTGGTCTAACCAGTGCCGAATACAGGGGGAGGAGAACCTCTCTCTTGTTTGAGCATTCTTATTTGAATCCCACATACCCCAGCATTCCCTGAATGGTTTGCTCAGAGCTTCTCCTAACACTTCTTTTGGCATTGCCTGCCGACAGCTCCGCACAGGTTACGTTCATTTCACACTTGTGACATTTTTCTAAGAAACCATAGCAGGAGGAGCCATACTGCAGAGAAAAAACCAGTGTGGGTGAGGTGTGAGAGGTCTGTCCAAGTGTATTAGCTAATTCTTCTCTTTGAACAGTGTTGCTCTAAGTAAAATCAAACAAGAATTCCTGCTTAGATGTCATTTTTCCAATCAGATTTAGCCAGGAAGGGGAGCTCTAACTACGTGAGTCTGAATGGAGAGGCTTCCTTTCTTTTTATCAGAGAAAGCCACTGCATTATCTGATCTCTGTTTAGCAGGCGCTATAAGGTTTCCTGGAGCTGTGGAGGGTGTTTGAATTTCATGTGACATGACCTACAACTGATTTTATGCACAGGGCAGGAGGAAGAGGAAAGAGATTTTGTCTTGGTTACACAGAAACCCCTTCAGCTTTTCAGCCGCTGAAGCCGACAGTGTCAGTAATTTGGTTTTAGCGTAGATGTCACAAGGTGCAACACTCAAAGAAACTGGAAAGTCCTCAGCAAAGTGGAGGGAGCAGAGTATGACAGATTCAGAGGGAACATTTAAAGTATGGTTTTGGGTGCAGTGGATGTTGCAGATGCAGGAAACTTACTTTGAAGCAAGTGAATCAAAGCTGATCTTATTTTACTGAAGTTTTTATCAAAGTTGCAAGAAATGTCGTGAGCTTTCACATACATTCCCAGAAGCACTAGATTACAAAGTGGGGGGGGGAGGAAAAATGTGGTCTTAATCAAAATATGTAACCTTTAGACATCCTAAATTTATCTCAGATAAAGTCTGCAATAGGTTGCCTTGGAAAACGTTGCTATAGCTGCAAGGACACATTTCTGGCTATTGCTGTGGGAAAGGTAACCTTTCAAATTGCAAGAAGTTTATGTGGTGCAGATTTATATAGCCTTAACCTGAGCAGACCAGAGCTCACACCTCTGAGATGCCCAAAAATGCATTGTTTGGCTTGTTTACTCAAGAGCTTCATTTAAAATTGTAGCCTCAAAGTCTCAGTTATATTGAACGATGGTTAAATTTCCTCAATGCAAAACCAGCAAATAAGTAATTCTTCCCCTTCAGAGTGAAACTATTAGAAATGAAATTGCAGCAATATTTAAACTGTATATTAATCTGGCACTTTGCATTTATTTCCTTTCCCCTCACAGAGAAAATCAGTATTGTATTATATTAGGTGCCATTTTAATTATGTGATTTATCTCTATGTAAAAGCAGCTGAGATTGCTTAACAGTTTCTTATTATTTGTCTTGTGTTCCACTTATGGAAGGCAAGGTTTGTTCCGTGGGATGTAATTTACCAACGCGTGCAGCAAAATGGCACGGTATTCTTTCAAGCTCAGTTTGGGTCTTGTCACTAAAGGAAATGAAAGCAATTCTTGTGTGCATATGCATTCATCACTCGATGGATCTATCTCCCATGAAATATGACGTTTTACTGTCACCCAACCCTTAAAAAGATTCTTTACTACTTTGAGTGTGATTTTCAGCCATGGGCACACAATGGTCCGGTAGCAGTTGGCAGTTTTAATGCTATTAAATTTATTTTATAATAAATAAATGTATAATAAATAAATATAAATAGCATTTTAATGCTATTTAAATGTATTAAAAATACATTTTTTTAATGACTTCTCCTAAGGCAATTCAAGACGATTCATTAACAAAGCCACTGGGGGACTGTGTCATCAAGACCCACAACCGGTGTATGAAACTAAAGAAAACCTCTTAAGAAATAATAATCTTTGACCGACAATGCTTTGGTGGTGGTAAACTTTCAGGAAACATGAAAGCAAAGAGTATTTAAAGAATCAACAGAACCACTAAGGGCATGGCTTTCGATAATCAGACTGCAGAATGATGTGCACTCTAACTTTAGAGAACAGCAACGCGTGGATTACCTCTGCAAGAATTGCTCCGTTTGTCAAGAAGGACTTCTGTGGCATGAACCATTTCTTCCAAGTCTACCTCTGTGGTTTTCTCTGTTACAGATGGGTAATCAGCTATCCCAGAGAACAGGGGCTTTTGCTCTTCTTCAATGGAGGACACAAAAGATGATGACCCACTTTTTTTCTCCTCAAAGTGTTTCTTAATAGACTGATAGTACATGGTGGTGTCCTCTGAGGGTTCAGGATCGCTCTGATCATGCTCTTTGAAATAATCTGTTAAACAGAAGTAATTGTGTACAATAATATACAGTTAATATAATTCTGTTCTGTTTTTATCTGGTCTGAGGATGAAATTGACTGTTATATCAGTTAGCAATTTCACTGTCTATTAGAATCAATTACTTCAGAGCCATTTTGATTCCTGTATCAGAGGAGATTTATATTTCTTTTGAAGTCTTAGAAGAAGTCTGCATTTATCTAATAAGGATTTGTAGTTCCTACACCAGAACTCATGATGGATAATGTTAGTTATAAAAACAACAGCACATTTTTGTATCCAACACAGCTCTCCTGTTTACTCACTTTTTTTTCCCCCCAGGTAAAGGTGAGATTTGAAAAAGCCTTCTATTCCAGGGTTTTAACAAGGAATTTCATTCCTTTATCTATTTTCTCGTGTCTTAACAGTCATGGACGTCAGACTTGGTATCAGAACTGCTCATTTAAGGTATGCCCACGTAGCAGCATCTTTGCTGATTATTGTTTCTCCAGAAAAGGCCAATGCATTAGTCAATGACTCAACCTCGAGATGTTTGGTCCCGCTTAAATAAACAACAGATTTCTCTGCGTTCATTACTGTCAGTCCCATATATAGGTAGGGTAGAGAGAAACCCTAGTGGTACCAAAGGAAGGGAGTTCCTCGTCTGTCTTTGTGGGATCATACAGATCAAACAACTTGCCAAAGTAGCTCAGATTCCTCATCCTTTAGTATTAATTGCAATTCTCTGAACACCCAATCTTTTGACTAAGAAAATTACACAACATGCTGTGATATATATGGTAACAGAGTACCAGTCAAGCTGAGAATTCATCTTTCATTAAACACCTTCAGAGGTCTGCAGTGAGGAAATGCAGATTAGGTCCTTTTAAGACATGGCAAATAAAACTAGATCAAAACAGATGCATTTAACAACAAATGAAATAGGATTTATACCCAAGAACAATAATTTATGAACATACAGAACTCATGAGCTCTGAAAGACAACATGCAAGCTAATTTCCAATTCAATATTTGGTTTTACCTATTTTTAACTGAAATGTCAAGATAATTCCAGTTCTGCTATTTATTTAAAACACATTTACCAGGGTAGTCTCAACAACATATAAATACTGTAACTAGTTTGCATTAACTTCCCGGGGAGACAGCATGATTTCCCATCTGCTTAGTGCTAATTACTAATCAACATAACTCTGGAATGTCTGCAGACTTTACAGCCTACAGCAGTGGTTAATAGAACATTTAGTATATTCTCTAGGTTTCTCTTCTGTTTTCTGGTCACTATAAGGAAATTAAATGGTGGCCTCAACTAATTGTCTTTATGTGAACATAGAGAGAATGTAATATCCTTGCAGAGCCCTCTGCTGGAGTCCAGACATCTGCGAGCAGTGAGGGCAGGTAATAGTGAACAAAATAAAACCAATACCAAAGCAAGCCTTCTGAAGTTCTACTCTGTATAGTCCCCAAGGGCAGTTAGCACAACCCTGGATTGCAGGGACTTTATCTGGCTTCTCTTACACAGGATCACTAGCCCAAAGCATTCCTGGTGTTCCTCTGATACTGCAAAGGCATCAACACAAATACAGATGTACTGGTGGGGTAAAACTCTTGGGGACACTCAGACTGGAAAGTCAGGTACCATGTTCTCTGTGATCCCATCCCCAAAACAGTACAAACCCAAAAGCTTAATAATAAGAAGAATGTAGATGTCTCCCATAGCTTTGCTGCTGGGAATATATGGTGAAATGCATGCGGTTATGCTACAGTAAATTTTGTTAATTACTTCCTGCCTGGCTGACTTCAACCTGTGAAAAAGACCTTCTAATGAAGGCTTGAAATTGCCATTTTTAGGGTAATTTTTTATGTTCATGGGATTTTGTGCACCAGCGGTAGCTGTAATGAGCACCCAGTGGAATACAAATCAATCAGTGGACTAATTTTAAGTGTAGGTCATTGAGACTCCGATGAAAACCATTGTAGAGCAGCTGAAATACAGCAGAGTGTCTTATCTGTCATAATCATAGAATAATAAAATATCTAAACCCAAGAAGCCAGATTCTGCTAACAATTACACTGCTGTAAAACCCGGATAATGATATCTATATCCCTGCATTTAGTGTCCATCTAGAGCTGAACAACAGGATGTATTCTTTTCCAAATGCTCTCCAGGTTTAATGAACTCACTGGCATTAGAAGATCTGTTGAGTTAGGGTCCTGCTTATTGAAATCAGGGAAGATATGCTCATCAGCTGAACTACTTAAAAATACGCATCTCTGGCTTTACTGCAGTTGCTTTGTCTTCTAGCCATCTGGCTATGTTCAGAGAGTCAGAAGTTGTTTTCCACTTAAAACACTCCTATTTAACAGTAAAGATTCTTACATCTGTGGAATAGTCCTGTGATACTCTGCACCTGGAGTAGAAATTAAAGCAGGAACAGCATTTTTTATTCGGTGCTTTAGCACTCGATGACGGTGCAAGCTCTGTACCTCATCTCAACAGCTTAGCACTGCCTCTGTAGCTCTGGAAATACGTTATAAATAATATCTAGGTAGTACTTTATTCAGAGTGTGAATTTCTCTGTTTTTAACTTCCAGTCATTGGCATGGAATTAATTTTTCAGAAGAGTTTTCTATCTACGTGCGTGTACGTATAAGTTCATTTTCTATCACACGGGTTCAAAAGGTTTATCTTCTGTTTGCAAAAATAAATGTAATCATTAAAAATCTCTGATCCTGGTTGGAAGAAATTACTTTGGCTGAAGATGACCACGTAAATTCCTGATTTACCAAACATGTACAAATACATTTGCACTCTTAATGGGACTTGTTTTATCCTGTTACGTGTTTTGGGTGCCTGCCAATTTTACAGGCATTGTCCTCTGACATTTGCTGTCTGGAAATTCCAGAATGTTCCCAGTAATTATTAGGAGGTTTGTGTTTGCACTGGAAAAGGAAAGGACGAAACAAGGTTGGCATGAGGCCTATGAAATACAGCTGTGACACAGACTGACAGAAATGATCCGGTTTTGACTGACTGATCCAGTTTGGGAACAGGCTGCCCACGGAGGTGGTCGAGTCACCGTCCCTGGAGGTGTTCAGGGTCAGGCTGGATGAAGTGCTGAGTGGCATGAGCTAGATGGCAGACGGTAGGGTTACTGGGTTGGTTTTAGGTTGGACTGGATGATCTTGAAGGTCTTTTCCAACCTTATCACTACTCTGACATTGTGAAATGCTGGCATAAGATTGAGTTTTGTGGGATGGTTACCTGAGATCCAACAGGATTCTTTGGTGTTTAATGGTCAGCCTGTAGCATTGAAGTTTTGCATTATTCAAACACTCTCAGTCTGCATGATCTAGACACATTTTCTCCTAACGTATTAGCCTGCTGCAAAGTATATTTCTGAAAGTGTCAGTAATATATTACCCTGGGAGCAGCATTGTTTAATATCACTGCAATTCAATTAACTGAAATTTGTCATACTTACCCAGGCTAGCTGTGTAGCCTGGTGTTTCAGTGGGTGGCAAAACCTGACTGTCTTTTTCAGCCATCCAATAAAACGTCCCATAATATGCCTAGACTAAAATCAATGAGACGAGTGACTTCCTTACCCCTGCAGAAAGCAACTGATGTTCCAAAATACAAATCAGATAATCCTTATCGTGATCATGATGTGTATAACTAGAAATCTATTCATCAGAGAGAGTGTCTTCCCTCTCCTGTGAACAAACCTACCACATCATTTAACGCTACGCCAGGTGCGTCTCTTAGTTAGGAGAAATGAACACTGTGACTTGGAAACAGGTACGGTTGATCCATGAAAAGGATCTGCAGATGCTGACTTCCAGAACAGTTTTGGGTTCAGCTGTGATTACCTTCTCATAAAAATGGAAGGCCAATCCTTGAATTATGTTTCAGGAAATAATAGGATAGTTAAAAAATCAGAGACAAAGAATTATAAACCTCAGAGGAGATTCTAGGCAAAAGCCAAAGCAGGTTCCTTCCTATTAAGTTTAGCAATCTCCTCTCTTTTACAAGGAGCTCAGCTTTCACTGCACTACTATTATTACTTTTTTCCCCCCCTTATTTTTTTTCCAAAGGACAGCTGTGAGTATGTGTGACTGTGTATAACTTTTCAATCAGATTTGGCCTCTGGACAGTCTCTCTTGGCAAAACTCTTGTAAAAAGATTCTTCTGGGGAAGCTTCCCAAGGTGGCTCCTTGGTACTCTGCTAACAGCAATAAATTTAACAATAACAGGAGCAGATTGAAAACTTCAGTGATGACCCTATACTTTTTGTTAGGGGTTTCTTGCTGTAGGTAAGATTTCAGGGATGTAAGGTCTTGTTTCAGGTCAAAGCCTGCCTGCCAAGATGTTGTTTCCTGCTCATTTTGTCACCTGACACTCTGGCTGAGTCATAGAAGCACTTTTCTAATTAAGTTCAAGACGGTTTGATCAGCATAATATAGCAGTTGAACACGGTTAAGTAAGACCTTCCCTTGCTGTTCAGGTTCTTACCTTCCTTGCTTGCTGGGGACACAGCGCAGTGCTTGGCTGACTCATCCATTTCTAAAGTAAGCATTTAAATAAATAAGCTGAGGAAAGGGGACAAGAATAGAAGACAGGGGCAGGGAGGTGTTTCCCCATTCTCTTGGCAGTGCTTCACCTCATACTTTTAGGCAGGAGAAGCAGTTCCTGAATTTCCTGGTCTTTTATATTGCCAGCCACGGCCTCTGGATACCTTGTGTAATAAAGCAATGGTAATGCGGTTTGACTCCGTAGCCTGGCTTGTACAGGACCTACAAGCACTGCACACTTAAGGAAGCTGTACTAATCAAGATGCAATTACAAGTTTATTAGAGCTCTGCTGCTGTGCTTACTTTGAGAATAGCTGATTAGACAGTTTAGTGAAAGTCTGGCTAAGAAGCATAACTCTTCAAATTAAAATGAAGTAGAATGGAACTCAACTTAGCTAATAATATGCTAAAAACCCAGCTGATTGTTACCATCTGCGTCAGCAGCGGGGAAGTGCATGAAATAGTCCTGTAAAAGCTTGCTTTTTGTCCTTTTAGACTCACATCCATGGAAATAAAAATTCCTTGTCCCAGCTGACAAAAGCTAAAGCAGTGCAAGCCACCTGAATCTCTGGATACTAATTTAACGACACAACTTCATTGGAGATTTTACCATTCTCTGAGCTAGAGATGATGGGATGATGTTCTTGTCACAGCTAAATATCCAGAGTGAGTCTTTCTTTCAGTCAGGTTATAATTGCATTTCCAGTTAGTACATCTAGGCTGGTTTATTTAGCTAGTATTTTCATTACCCAGGATACGCTCTGAAGATTTAATATACCCTGTCACAACAACAAAAGGCTGCTATGATTTGGCTGTGTAACAAGTGCAGGTTTAGCCCCAAATCAGGTTTTCTTTTCTTGGAAAGCACTTAATACCTGATTGGTTCTGTGGCTTCAAGAAAATGGTGTGCAAGTGACCAGAACAGGTTCAGGATTCTCGCAGCCTCCAGCTGTTTAAGAAAGTAGAGTTAAAATGCAAAGAATATCTTTTAATGAGAATAATTGGACACTGGAAGAGTCCTGGAAAGGTCAGGAGTGTAGAGCCAACATTAACTAAAAGTTAAAGAGGATGCTAGTAAAAGTAATGATGCTTGAACTCCAGAAAAGTCTCTTCACATCCTTAAGTTTTCAAGCTACTAGTGAGCTTAACTGCACTCTGTCTGCAATTACACTGGGTTCTACGTTTTTCACTTGTATATTTGGACTTCATATTGATGTAATCAACTCGAGTGATGCTCATTCATATCTGCACTCAGAACTAGCAGAGCAAAACAAACTTCTCGCTCCTGTTTCTTGTGAAATCAGCTAACTCACAGAACTATTAGAGGAAAAGGAGAAATAGGCAAGAAAGAATGGGTTCTGTGCTGCTGAGACAACTGAATGCAGATGAAGCAGCTCAGTTTGCAGCAGGATACTAACTTGCCAATGCAGCTGAGAGCTTTGTTTGGAGTGTTGGGCAGGAATACTGCTTATTTTAAACAGTCATGGAGAGTTTCCTGGCTGTCTATCAAGCATCTATGGCAACTGGCTAAGGCTCTACCTGCACCTGTGAAAGAAATAGCAACCATTACTCTGAGAGACCTACAAGAATTTCTTTTGGATGACAGCAGGACTAAGCCATAAGGTACTGGGTATGTTAATTTTTGCAGGGGACTCTCTTGTGGTACTGCAGCCTTTTTTGGAAACTGGAGAATGAGCCATTCTCAAGTTGCCTTGTACCCTTTACACATACGTTATGACAGAGCCCAATCTTATCTCTTAGATAAGATCAACCTTTTTTTGACACAGGTAAGAAATGATGGAAATATGTACAGGTGGAGTGAGAAGGTTTTGCTCCAAGAAATTGGAGAAGTACCCAGAGAACTATGTCGATTTTGTTTAACCCCTGATAAAACTTGTGCAGGAAGAGTTACTATGGCAACAAGATCCAAATCAGGCTAGCATGAACTAAAGGCTGAGATAACACAATCCCATTTTTAGCACTCCAAAAAGGAGAAAATCACTGATAATCACATTAAGGATGGAAACTGTGCAGTTTCAAACTGCATAATATGCCAGTAGGTCAACAGCTGGAAATACAGAATGCCAGCTAAAAGACCATTTCACAAGCATACTCCTCCCCCCAGTAATCAATTTAGTGAGATGTAAAATACTGGAAGTGCTGAATGTGTCTCTTCTGTTTGAAGTGTAGTTCTGAAAGCAAGACATGATTATTAAGAGACATGATTCTTTTTATCTTTAAGAACAGTGTGCCCATAAATGCATTGGCCAGCTCTGTGTTCAGGACCTCTGTGTTTTATACTCCAGTTCTCCCAAGGGACTCTGCATTATCATTTTCAAGTATTTATCATTGTAGACTAACTGTGTGGGATCAAAACATGCAGCCAGTCCCTCCTGTACATAAAGTGCTGAAATCAACTGAACACTACAAGCCAGTTGTAACCTCCACTGCTCTGTGATATCTTACAGGTTATAGGATGGGCTGCGGAAAAGTGACATTACACATTTATGACTAGGAAGCGACTGCTGCAGCTACAGCAACACATAAAGAATCTGAACAAGGAACAGAGAGAGACAGCGGGCCAAAAGCATACTTATTTCTTGACAGAGGACTCTTCTTATTGCATCTTCTTAGGTGGACTGTCACTTCTAACTCAGATGTTACCAGACACTGCAATCATTAAAAGGACTAAAGAGCTTGCACACAGCCTCGTCTCTTCCTCAGTGGTGCAAGACATTTTTCTTCAAAGGCAAACCTGTGGTAAATAGTATTTTAAAAACCCCACAATAAATTGTTCTGAGAGGATAAAATCTACTGGGCAAGAATCATAAAACCCTAGGGGTTCTCGGTACCACAGTGCCACCTGAGGAGCCTGTCTGTAATTCTGCATCAGGCACAACAGGAAAGATCATTTCTATCTTGTCTAGGTGGCAGCGTGTGTTTTCTCATAAGAAATCTGAGGGTTATTCAGGCAAAGCACCTCTGTCAACAGATTCTTTGAGAACAGCAGATTGAATATTTCATGGGCACATTTTCCTGATAGATTTGTTGTCAGCCTTGGCTTCTTGCCCTAAAGACGCTTTGATCAAAGAGCAATGTCATTGTTCCAAGTAGCCGCTCTCTGGATTAAAGTGTTCCTTCATTGAGCATTCTATCTCCCATGTATGTTTCAAGTGTTCCCATTTATTCTCAGCTGCTCTGCAACTCTCTAAGTTTGTATTATTCTGAATTGAAGCTCAGGCTTTAATTGTGTGGTGTGAAAGACAGGCACACCAGAAACAGTAATTTGTCAGACCAACCACTGGACTATAAAGATCCTGCAAGTAGCCACTTAGCTGTCTTCGTGACTGTTGCTGTCTGACCAAGGTCATTATCTATTTAGCAGTACCAAATACTGGTGTCATAGCTTAATATTTAACTGAGTTTTCCTTCATTAGGATTACTCCCAAAAGCCTCTAAGGTGAATGCATTCACAGCAAATGCTACCTGAACACTTGCCAGTACAACTATTACATATTACTATCTACGTGTGTCTACTGTGAACCTACTGAAAGCAAAACACTTTAATTCCAGGGAGACACACTACTTAGCATCAAGTTCAACAAAGCATTTTGCTGAGGAAATGAAATCAACACTGCTAATGAATAATCCAATAGACTTGCTTCTTCAAACAGTTTAAAGCATGGCACGTTGGAAAATAGATATTAAGAGGTAATATATATGTACATATGCATATTTGAAGGGCAACAATGGGCTCAGTGCTTGAACAACTCTGTGCTGATAGGTGTGAAGTCACGGCAGGGTCAAACTGATATCCTCTAGTCATCTACAACCACATAGGGGATAATGCAGATAGCGTTTTTTGTGCTCAGCTGGACTCTCAAGAACAGCTAAAGTAACAGCCACCATGGGACCCTAATGTACCCAGCATACCCAAGTGAGATAGCAATGAATAATGAAACAGTGCTGTCTGATGTAAGAAATGAAGTTAATTACCTTTCTCTATTTCACTTTGAAAGGACAATTTCCGTCTTCGTAGTTTGCAGTTATCTCCATCCGTATCATTAGTAGTTTGTGATCTTATTACGAGGTCAGACTTGATTAATGGAATATGAAACACAATGACAGATTAGTCACATCCAAAAGGAGCAGCTTTTCAGTAGCTGATTGGCTGTTCACCATGTTCAAGCTTTCAGAAAGAGAGTTGGCCTGCATCAACCTCTCCATCGCTAGCTATCGGTACTGCTCAGAGTTCATGAAGACTGAGAGAAACTACAGTGTCACCACCTGATGGTGAAATAATAGCATCCTTTATATACAAGGATGTGGGGTCCTGTGTTACCAGCCTCCTGAACTTGCATGTATGTGGTTTAAGTGATTTTAGAGAAATTAATTAAAAATTCAAGTAACTTCTATCAGACAATGTGTGCTATTGCAAGAAGTCATGGGGTAACTGATTTATCTTCCTAGACCTTCCCTTTTTCTGTATCAGACTCAGGTCATTTAGACACCTTTTTTTCTACAGCAGAACATCATGTTGTCTTTTCCTATCCATTTCATGAAAGATGGATGTGATTTATTGCCAGAATAAATACAAGATGCACTTAAGTCTTCTTTCTACTTATTTAAACTGAAAAAAGTTAGAGATAAGTGAATATAACACCAGCTATGTGCTTCGTGTCCATAACAATGGCACTGGCCTCAGCAGCCTGCTCTGCTTCCCTGGATTTTCCCTCACTCTAGTAAGCAGATTTGTGTGGGGGAGAAGGGTAGAGAGAATGAAGTGGGCTATATTCATATATTTCTCTATTGCCTTCACGGTAAACTTGGTGAGTGAGGTGTTTCAGCAGTGGGTGGCCCACTGGTAGAATAACTGCAGGAAGAAAAAGGCACTTTGATGTAAACAGGCAGACAGAAGCATCAGTTGTGACAGAAGCAACTATTATTCAGATACAAATCTTGATCTGAATCTCATCGCTTCTTTTGAGGTGTGATTTCCTGGGTTGCAATAGAGAGAGGAAAGCAAATGGAATTGCTAGAGAAAACTGTGATTTACAAGATCAGAGGCATGGACAAACCTCTCCTCCCTTTCCTGTCACTGTGAAGTCTAGCAATTTTTTTCTTGGTGGCTGGTACAGCAGTAAGAAATAACAACTGACAAATTTCTGAAGAGCATGAGCAGTGAGGATTTCTTTTGTGCACGGCCCTGAATGCTAAATTTCCTCACATTTAAGGAAATAATAATGATGACACTGATGACAATGCAATTGCACAAACTAGTTGTTCTGACTGAGACTGTTGATTTGAATTTATCCTCAAGGGATTTTTCAAATGTGCGGGGTTCCAGATTTAAATTAGATTTACCACTAGCCTATAAATTCATTGCATTGTATTTCACATGATGACCTTTTCAATAAACAGAGAAGGATGATTTAAGATAAAGAATATAATTGGGATTTTATTTTCAGAATGATCTTTCATTAATAAAAGAAGATATCACTTGTAGTGAAAAATCAACGCTCTTTGTCTCCTTGTTTCTTGGAAGGCCTTGGAAACCAAAGTGTGTTAGTTTCTTGTCACTGAACTTGTGTTTTAACTTAAAAGGGTAATCAGAAACCACGAGCTGGCACTATCTCAGAATAATGATGTGTAAACTAGTAATTCTGTGGGCAGTGTATTCCGTGTGTGGTGACCAGTGTGGGTGTGCACCATGCAAAACTCTAGGGACAGCTTTAATCCCAGTAGAATGAGCGGGGCAGTAGCCTCTCTTCCCTTCCAGCTAAGTCTCCCATTTCTTTCTCAATTCAGATTGACACCACCAGTCTGAAATGGTGTTTCTGCTTTCCTCAAGATGAATCTGTGCAGAACAGGACACTTAGGACAGTCGCTGTGGGGGAAAAGAGAACAAGAGACACCCCCAATCTGAAGAAAGTGGAATTTGAGAAGTCTCTTGTACGCTTTTCCTCTCCTAGGAGATAGGGTGCACTCCAAGATAAGAGAATTAGCAAATTATATTTGATAGGCAATTAAATGTTTTCTATTGTTAGACACAGGATGAATCTGGATAATCTGATCTATTTTACTGCTGTACAATTATATTTAGTGGCAGAAGTTCCCCTTGTGATGACCCAGACTACAGTCATCTCAAAAACCCCTATTTTCCATGGCTTTAACAAAACATCCCAAATCCCTCTGGCTGAAACTTTAATACTATTTCAATACAGAACCAAATCCTGTTTAATTAACATCATCTGAATAGTTTTATTGACTTCTGCTTCAGTAGGAGCAATCAGGTAAGTATATTTTTTTAAAACAGGATTTGGCCTCGGGCTTCTAGCTTTCAATTTTGTTACCCTTGGTTTTTCAAATGCTATTTTCATGTTCTGTTATTGTGGAGAGATTTGGCCTGATACTAGGAAACAAACAAATCCCTTATTGTATGTACCTTTGCAGTTTCGTCTCTCAGATTAAAAGTCAGTTCTAGATTGGTGAGGAAGAGATCAGAAAATTCAGGGTACATATCCAAAACTTCTAGTAGATCTTCTCGCTGGATCTTATGCAAGTCACAGTAAGTTAAAGCTCTCACATCTGCATTTGACTTTCCTGGTTTTGCATAAAGATGCACCATCTCTCCAAAAATATCATTTTTCCCTGCAGGAAGAAAATTAGATAGAGATTATTATTTGTAAGATATAATGGCCATTAGATGGAATGATGTATTTCTTGATGCTAAGAATGCCTGATTTTAGACTGAGCGATACAATCAGATTACGTTGTAAATCAAAACTATTAAACTCAATTAAATAACGTAGGCAAATAGCTGCAATAAGTGAAAGAAAATCTAGTTTCATCACAGGCTTTCTTCAATTCCATCAAAGCAACATGATTAGAGCAAGTTGCATTGACTTTTTCTTGTAAAAACATTAAATGCTTAAATAAAATATAAATCGTAAATGAAATGCAAATGTAGATCATTTTGCTATGATGACAAAGTTGCTGTTTTTATTGTTCAGTAGAGTCCAGTCTGGCCTGGAATCCTGTTTTATTAAGAGTCGTATGAAGAAACCGACTATCCTTTCAGTAGAAAGTTACCTAGTTTTTGTATTCTTCAGATGGAATGCAAAATAGTTCTGGTTTTATTACAATTAAGAGGTAACCTGATTCTATTGCACATATTCTTACAGAGAGGACTTGTTCCTGAATGCTTGTGTAATATAATAAGGAATGGATAGCAATAACCAATGGAAAGAAATTGAAGACAGATAATTTTACTGGAAATAATGCTCTCTCTTTTAAATTTTAAAATTAAAAATTACTAACTATGGAAATAAATTGCCAAGAAAAGTGACTGCTTCTTCATCTCATTATCTCTTCAGATCAAAACCTATTCCTTTGCTTTCATCAAACACAATTCACTAGACACAACAGATGGTTATATGTAGTAAATGTAAAAGGAGGCAGGGATACAACAACTAATCTAATAATTCTTCTGGCCTTGATGTTCATGAATGCAGAGGTCCTTATTCAATCTTAGAACCAATCTTAAAACTGAGGGACCTTAAGGATCATGTAGTTCAAAACCCCCTGCTGCAGACAGGGACACCTCGCACTAGACCAGGTAACTCAACGGGGGTTGTTCAGCCTGTGTTGCTCTAACCTGATCTTTAAAACATCCAGTGATAGACTATCCATAGCTTTCCTGGAATACAGTGTCTCACCACCCTCATAGCGAGGAGTTCCTTTGTAATTCCTAATGTAAATGTTTCCTCTTTCACTTTGAAGTATGTAATCCCTTCCTTGCAGTATGACTGCTGACATGGTCATGGTACTTTTATGTCTTGCCTGTTAATAACCAGAGGGAGACACTCACACAGGTAAGCAAGAATCTCCTAGTGTTATTACTTGCATGCTTCCTAATGTACTTGTGCCTGGCCCAGCTGATGAAGTGCAGCAGCCTGAGATGACAAACTGACAATATTATCTGTTTCTGTGGAAGGGTTGCTGTAGGAAAACCTTTGTACTTCTGCTCACATATCCACCCTGCAAAGTACTAGCAGAATTAGCAGTTACAAGGGGATTAATAGCAACACACTGCTACCTGTTCACATTTTACTCCAACTCCTTTTCTGTCTGTAAGTTCCTACAGTGGAAGATAACCAGAAAGGAGGACATGAATGATATTATAGCTAGGAAAGGTTTTCATACAGCAAAATTACTCTTGAATATGAATTTAGAATAGGTTGATATGTTATTCTCTTCCTGTCCTATATGCTTAGTAGGCACACAAGTAGACAAGACATTTCTGGAAATCCCTAGAAGACATTTTGAATGCCTAAAGTGTGCAGCTAGCATACTTTATGGGGCTCAATATACTTTTTGAAGAAAAGGATACCCTTGATTTTTCTTCTTGCAGCACAATCAGAACCGGAGTAATTCAATATCTGCTCACCTCAATTTGCACTTAGGGATAAATCTGACCCGTTCCTGCTCTTACAGTTTAGATATCCAAGGACACAGGCTCTTTGGTGCACAGAAATTGTTGCAATAACTTTGCTACTTGAACAAATGACTTTTTCTGCTCGATTTTAAATAACAGCGAGTAAAACCTTCACATATTTTCTTTGTTGGGAACAATGGGTATTTCTTCTCAATCCTGTGATGCTCTTAACATGCCTTGTGCTAATCTGCTTACCGAGAATGGCTACAACAATATCACTCTTAAGGATCTCAATGGAGCCTCTTGATACAAAGTAAAGAGCAGTAAGAACATCTCCACAGTGCACTAAAGTGTCTCCGGGTGGTGCATGTGTTGTCTTAAATTTCATAGCCAAAGCTCGAAGACAGCCTTTACTGGCCCCACGGAAAGCTTTGCAATTCTGAAGCAAATTTTGGTTGAGATGCAGACAAATGTCAGCTTGTAAGCATTCTGGAAACCCCTTCAGGACCTGGAAACACAAGCATAAGGATTGAATGTGAATGATATGAGAGATTTTTATGCCCTGGACAGAAAGAGGGACATACAAATAGAGGTGGCCCTAGGATACGTCAGCACTTTGGTTGTTATCAGAAAAAGCAACATGTGCCACTGAAACAATGATGTTATGGAGATTTCCGTAGACAGATGATTAGTTCAACAAACCACAGGGCTAGTTGCTACGGTCCTTGCACATCTTTTACTCAGAACAGCAGGAGTTTGCTGTAGTAGAACCACAGAATTTCTCTTGTGTACGATGAGAACACTCATTTTGTTTGGAAGAAAAAAGGAAGTTACATACAACGCAGTCATTATATCTGAACTTCTCTGAATTGTCTAGGATCTTCTTACCTGTGATTTTAAAATCATGAAATATTTCTGCTGCTGACCTCTGTGGCAGTACTGTGCACCTCGCGACTCCATCTCCTCCGTTAAGGATTGGGCCTGACACCTGATTATGCAGCAGTTTCTTTGCAGTAATTGCTGTTCTATGCTGACGATGTTAATGGGTCACATGCTTTCCCTGGGACTTGACTACATCTCTTGCATGTTTCTAAGAACAAAATACGATCTGATGCTACCATGCTTATGAATATGTGAACAGGATATATCTTTCTGTCATTAGAGCAATCGATTAAATCATTCCTGTTTATTTGCTGCACTGTTTTTCTATAAATATGTGAAGATTCCTGCACAGAGAATAAAGTTTCCACAAAACACATTCCCTTGTTGGTATAAGCAATTCTTACTTCAGCACAATAAAGGTCTGTGCAGTCAATCACTGCATAAAGATATTTAAAACTCGTATTCCTTACTAACGGAGAAGATGAATTCGTTTCTGATGGGAGGTCTCTGTTCACACATGCCAAACTACAATTTACAACTGAAACAACAGTAACTTGAAATGAACTGAGAACTTTCTGTGATTGCTAATGGAAATCAATGCTGTGAAATCAAACCAGAATATTTTAACAGTAATATATATAAAAATTTTATGAGCTATAAGGCATTACCACATGAATTTCATACATCCTCAGAAAAAGCAGCGTTCAATTTTATAAATCGCACAATTTCCTAAATGAAAAGCTTCTGTGGTGCCACGGTTTTCAATCTCACTCCACTGGAAACAGCTTAGTAAGCAATTGGGTTTTTCATTTTAATGCAATTACACTGAAATAAAAACATTGCAGGCAATTTACACTGATGGATACTGAGGAACTGATAACCAAACACATCCAGTCAATGACACAGGTGGAGAAAAATAGCAGATTATAGCAGTTTATCTTGAAATTCTCTAGTCATGAGTAAAAAAAGACCCATTTTGAATGAATTCTTTCTTTATGTCTATCTGAATATAATTTAGAAGAGCTCTATTTTCATAGGATGCAAACTAGGAAATATGTTTGCAATTCAGAGGTGCTTACAGGAAAGGGTATTTGAAATGTTAGAAAGCCACGACCATAGCCTTGGGAGAACTTGTATTCAGCTTCTGTGTATCTCATTTACAAAGGGACTGTACTTTACCATTAAGCAAAAACCATGCAGACCTCATGTGTTGGTTTATATTTCTGAAGATACCTTGGGTATTGCTTTAAAGAAACCGTTACTTTGGTAATAAATGTGTACTTAATATGCAGCTTTTCTAAAATTATAGTTAATATTTATATGCCAATAACATCTGGAAAATAATAGCTTCTGTTCAAGTACCTGTGATTAAGAAATTCCTGCCCCAAGGAGCTTACAGTCTAAACCAGCTGATCTACATCAGGGAGAAAGAACATTGACACTTTAACACCACAGTTGTCAAATGTCTGTAAGGAAGACAGGTGCTCAGATAACATTGATTTCCAACGGGCTTTTAGAGATTATTCCAGGAGTTTAGCAATTCAAGAAAGAAGCCAACTGGAAGATAGATCCATTAAAACACTGCTGTATGCTGCGTTACTAGAAGGAGCTTACCACACCATGCACATTCCATGCAGTGAGGTATCTGGTCCATGTCCAGTAGCTGATACTACATGGAATCTAAAGTCTCCAAACTAGGTTTTATGTTGCACAGTACAGACAACAGCTTGTTAACCCAAACATACATGTACATTCAGAGATTCATTACTTCAAGAAAATACTTGTTATTCATCAGTTTTTGTCTTAGGAAGGAAGGATCTGATTTTTACAAACATCTTGAATCGTCAGTGTAGAGCAGGGATCATTTGATAGCAAATTATATTCTTATAAGGTGGCAATCAACATCAATCCGTTATGTATACACATTACAACTCTGAATAGTAGAAAAACAGGCTTCAAAATCATCAGATCAGATTAAAAATGAGCAGAATTTAAACGTTACATTTCTCTGAAATGCAGTAATCAATGAAAAGCTGGTATAATCTTGATATTATATAAATGAATATGAAATAGATCTTCTAGAAGAGACATGCAACAAGACCTAAAGTCAGCGGAAATTCTTCCCATTCAAAAATAAAAAAGGAAAACATGAAAAAAGAAGGAAAGGAAAGCAGTTACGATGCTGTCACTGCAGGCTCCCTGTGTCTGTCATTGAGAGACAAAGTTCAAGTCCAGTTTTCTTGTCCTTTCTGGATTAATATTCTGCATTGAATAACGTAGATTTATCTACTTGGAATGCTTAGAGGTGAGGAAAGTATCACTTAGAGAGAGGTAAAAACTTTTGATATGGAATAAGTGGTCGAAGTTTAGAGAGTATGGTAGGGCCATGATTCATATTGCCTTGAAGAGCCCGTTCCTCAGGTGGAGAGGTCTAGTTTCATTACCTTCTATTTTTCAAGGTGATAACAGAGCCTCATTCATACTTTTTGACCAGAGAATTGGAGATGTCTATGTGCCCTGGCATCAGACAATAATACCTGAGGCATTGATAACTTTGTTTTGTTTGGAGAAATGCCAAGGTTAGTGACAAATTTTACATCTTCTACCCTCAGTTTTGTGACAGGTATAGACATCTGTCCCAGAGAAAACATCCAAGCCAAATCCAATCAGGGTATTAACAACAGTAATTGTCAGGAAGCATAGAAATATCACATTCTACACCAACAGAATCACAGACTGGTTGAGGTTGGAAGGGATGTCTGGAGATAGTTTTGTCCAATCTCCCTGTTCGAGCAGGGCTACTTAGAGCTGTTAGCCCAAGACAATGTCCAGATTGCTTTTTTAGTATCTCCAAGGATGGAGACTCAACAAGGTTTCTGCCAGCGCACATTCATCTTCACAGTATAAATGTGTTTCCTGATGCATGGAACATGCCATTTTTGTTTGTGTCTGTGGTGCTGTCACTGGGCACCTCTGAAAAGAGCCTGGTTCCATCTTCTTTATATCCTCCTTTCAAGCAGTTGCTTACAGTGATGGTATTTCCCATTTCCTTCATTTCCCCAGACTGAACAGTCCCAGCTTTCTCAAACTTTTGTAGTATGAGAGGTTCACCAGTACCTGCTGTCTGACAAATACATTCCTTTATTCCTACATATAATCTTCTCTCACATCATTGCTACGTTGAAATACAGGTGGTATCAAACACTAATGCCAGGCAGCAGCTGAAAGGAGAGTAAGAGGGCTCTTGTGTGTTGTCGGTCTGTTTGGGGTGTGTTGAAATTCATTTTGATTAAGCCTTTCTTGAATCAGGCAGACTTATTGATGAAATTCAACCTAGTTCTAATTCTAGAAAGAAACTACAATGTGCTGTGACTCTGATACTTGTTTACAGACTCGAACTATTTCTATAAGCAGGAGGCAAAAACATCTGCAAGGGCTTTCACAGTTTAGAAAAGAAGGAACAATGTCCCAGATACTGACAATTCTGCTCCAGCAGATCTGGAGACTAGAACAGGTAGACACAATAAGGATTGTTTCTAATGATTTCCCTTCTTCATGCAGCAAAATGTTGCTGAGTCAGATTTTTTAAAAAAATCTTCTGAATATGAAGGAGTTCCTTTCAAGAGTTGAGAGAGAAGCAGTCTCACCATGAGCATATTCACTTTGCAACGAGATTTGAAGTCTGAAAAACTTATCAAGATTGCAGAACTTTTGCTTTTAGTTGTCCTGATGACACAGATTTGTGTGACAGTTTGATGCTGTAATTCCTGAAGCTGCAGCGGATCATTCTTCATCTACAATCTTATTACAGTTTCTGACAACATGTCAAGTCTCCCTTATAATCAGAAGTGTTTACATCACACAAAGTGGAAGCTGACCACATTCATGTGTTTCCAAAATGATAATGATGGTTTCAAAATTATTAATTACTCTTGCTTTTCACACTTTAGACCACAAAATAAAATGCAGTGAGGAAGTGGCATTGGAAATAGATTGACATTCTTGAAAGTAGTTTTTTCCCTATGAGGTCTTGTTTTCTGCAACTAGATTAAATGCAGGCATTCATCTTTCTATAACAAGAGATCTTGGTATAGAAAATACAAGAACAGCTTTATACCTAATCCAATCTGAGGGATTTTCTGACAGGTTTGTATGTCTTATGATATCTATAATGCCGTAGAGGCAAATAGCTACATCACTTCTCATCATATTTACATATTACCTCTGTTTACAACTGGTTTGTATTTCAAACGCTTCTAATTTGAATTCCTCTTCTTATAGAACTAGAAATTATAATTTATTTTTCTAATTCTCTCATGCAAAGATATTACTGGCACTATTTCTATCGGTCAAATTGTTTTTGTTATAAGAAGTGATTGCAGTGGGATGGAAAGCGAGAATAACAAGTGTAGTGGTGTCATCCAGTGAGCACTTTCCAATTTCTCACAAAGGAAGCTTTACCAAAGCAGTAGTGAAATTGCCTTCTGTTTGATTACAGTAACAATGGTGATGCTGGACCTTCCAGCTAGGTGTGTGGTCTGCTGTACCTCCATGACCATCGAGGCCAAGACAACTTATCACGTGTAAAATTACCCATTTTCTTGGATGCCTGCAGGAGAGGGTTCAGTAAAGCTATGCAAAAAATTCTAGCTCCCTCTCTCCTTTCCTGGTGCTGGGTAACCCCCAAAATAAAAAGGCATCTGTCCCACGTTCAAAACTTCATTGACATGTACATTTGTCTAAACAGTTCTAAAACCTTGTCCCACTTATTTAACACTTTAAATGCTTTGTAAAGGTAAAACAAAACAAAAAAGCTGTTCAGATGCACAGAAGATCCATGGAAAGAAAGGGAGGGGCTTATAAAAAATACATGCACAATGTAAAGAAGGCTCTGAAACACTAAATATGTCATCATTTTTAGGGTAAGCATCCCAGGCATGCGATTATCAGTGCTGAACTGATAACACTGGAATAAAGGGGTGTGGGGGGGAGATGAAGATAATTGAGGAAAAACAAAACAGGGTAATTGAAAAAAATTAAAAGTAGTATCTTTGAATCTTTGGGACTAGTGACATATTTAATGGAATATTATACGCTGTAAATAATCTTCTTGTCATTTAACTTTGCCAGTGTATACCAAAGGGATGTGATGTAAATGATGCTTATTCTATAGACTCGAGATTTTTATCCAGATTAAAATAAATCCCAAATACTGTTTATCCAGTCCATGCATAATTATGTGGAACTGTTTTTAGCAAAATACATTACGCAATGGAACATAATCAAATAGATGTAGGAAAGAAGCAGAGGGGAATAAAAAAAACCCCATTTTCTCTGCACGTATGGTTTGCAGATCTTTACAGCTAATTTCAAGTCCATTTCAAATGAGCATAAAGTATTACCTTCTGGTTTTCAATATCAACTGTGGGATTTTGTTTAGGAAATCAAGTTTAGTCTCAGTGCATTATTATTCCTCAGGTTAAAAGTTTGAGGTTTTGGGGGTTTTGAGGGGTTTTTTTTGCTTTTCCTGAATTCTAAAGCATATTACTGATGACATTCAAAAGCTTCTTTTGAAAAAGATTATCTAATCATAATTATATATATATATGCATGTGTTTATACGTTTTGCACATATATATATATAAAATGTAAATTAGTCATGCATTTCACATTTCAAAGGAGAAAGAGGACTGAGGTTTTTTAAATTTTCTTCGTTTTTCAGTCATAACATGAAAAGCATCAAATTCTGCCTAAGATATTTGCCAGAAACTCCCAGTGAACGCTGAATTTGACAGGAGCCAGACACATTTGTCTGAGGACAGTATTAGCCCTTTGGTGTGTAAATGCAAATATTTCATGCAAAATTAATATCACATGCAAGTTCATCTCAAATGCACGTGGCTTATAGCCAAGAAAACTTCATCGGTGCTTGTGCTAACATGCAGATATGGTTTGAACTGTGAGCATTCACGCAAAGGAAAATGCAGAATGATCAGCATGGCAACTTTGTCAGTGACATTCCTACAGAGCAACTATCTAATGCAAACCAATGGGCACATAACCTTGTTTTGGGCACAAAAGCATTACTTGAGTTGTGGGGTAAAACAGTGATTAATAAATGTGGTTAGATCGGTATTTTTAATGTCTCATTTTTAGTAACCATTTTGCCCCACATCTGATTCTATTTGGATTATTTCCCTTTGCTATCTACCCCTTCGTCATGCAAAAAGTGACAATTAAAATTAGAAAGCATTGAACAAGCTCTAGACCCGACAGATAACATGGATATTCTCCACACTTTATACTGAAATTAAATTTGATATAAATACCTCCTGCTCTTACCAGTGGGTGGTGTTATTCCATGTATTTAGGTATGAAGCAGACAGGAAAGAGATAAATCTTTCATAAGTACAACATAAATGACACAATTCTTATATTATCCGAGCACTAGGTGTAAAATGTTCAAACAAAGACTGCACAAAACTTGAGGGATTGGATTGTGAACAGAGTAAGAAATCAAATATAACAAAAGAAGATACTAAACTTGATTTTTTTTTCACGTTTTATTAAACACAAATCCTCCGTGCTGCCTCACAGTCATATTGCAGAGATGGGCTGGTTAATCCAGTTAGTTATTATTTCACATTAATGACAAATCCAAGACTAATTCCAGTGCACCAGTGCCTGCGTTATGCAATGCTGAACCTGACAACATCCAATTTTAGTTACTATTTCGTGTGAAACAGGTGTTCTTAGCACATCCATTACTAGTAATGAATTAGTTAAGGCATACGTGATTTTGTAATATCTTCAGAAATAATTCAATGAGCTACTTTAGGCTTAGGCTTCACCCACCTGCAGCTTAAGGGCCTGATCCTGATAAGTGCTGAGCATCCGGCAATCCCATTGCCATCAGAGGGAATTAGGGACATTCAATGCCACGCAGGATGAAGCTATTGATGCTGCCTTCCACTGCAGTAATCCCCGACAGAGATTTATACAAGTACACTTATCCTGCACTGGGCATAATATCCCTCTGCAGGAGACACTTGTGGAAGTGGGAGGTGAAGCCCAATGCATTTAATTTGTTGTGTTACTTTTAAGATCTGCTTTACTTAATGGTAACCATAAAGTCAAGCTATCAGGGAATCAGCTTTATAAAAGCTTATAATCAAGACCATTGTTTCCTCTTACTGCATAGTGTACAAGTGTATCTAACAGTCTGAGACAAATATATGTATATATATCAGATGGCAGATGTTCCAATTGATGCTCAAAGTTTGGAGGTTGATTTCCAGTTAAATTGTTAAGAAATGTATGTATATTTTCTTCTTCTTGTCAACTTTATGGAGAGCTCCCCAAAGTCTAATCTCTAGCTCTAGCATCCCTCTAGAGACCCAGGTCCTGCAGACGCACAATGCTCTCAGTATCCTCATATCTAGGTTAACTTTGCCAAAAAAAGTTGCTGTCTCCAGAAAATAAGCTTACTTCAACCCATTTTCAGAGTTTTACTTCCTTTTTAGCTGACTACACATAATGTATTTTTATATAAGGAGTATTTACTGATTTTTTAATGAAGAACAGAGAATATGAGTGTCGTGTATTGCTGCTTCTTAGAAATTAGAGGCTGTAGATTGCTAAATGGTTCATAGTACTGTGTTGCCTTTCAGTGCAGAACTATGTGGTTGTGAATGCAAGTGAAGTTCAGACTACAGTATTTCACTCTGAAAAGAGCAGCTAATCCACCTGCCTGCCTCCCTTTTCCACCCATCATCAATAGACCAACTATTACATAGCTTGTAATAGTCTAGGTAGTCAAACTTTTGGATGCTGAACTGGGTTGCTGGCTAGGTTTTCAGTGATTGCTATACATCCACCTCCTTAAGCTTGCACTTCTACAAGTTCAAGACTGAAGATTTACAAGCTCTTTCAAAATTCTCATGCACTAATCTATTCTTAAGCATTCATGCCTGAGAAACAGAACAACATACCATGTTCATGTCAATGCCATTGGTGTATGTCCAGGCATGCTGGAAATATTCCTCAAGTCGCTGCCTCAAAGGGTTGGGGATTTGATGAAAGCGTATGAATTCCTTTACCCGCAGCATCTGCATGTGGTACCGTGCAGTTCCCGAGTAGAGTCTTTGGATTATTGCAGATACATTTCCAAAAATGCTAGCGTACATTAATGCTGTATTAAAGAGAAATGAAATTTCCTTCAGTTATATAGTTGGGTTTTGCACATGACGCAACAGGTCCTGTAATGTAATTTGTATTTTAACAAGCTCGGGTGAAACATTTTCAGAGATGTGGAATATATTTATGTTTATTAACCTGACTGTATCAGTAGCAACTCAGTTAATAGATGAGGTTTAAATAGTTAATTATTAATATGAAAATATTAAATTGTAATCACATTAGTAATATTTACTATCTTTAAAGATCTGTAGTCCTGAATTTATTCTAAGTTAGATTTCACTGGTTCTACAGACTTAAGAACAAACTACAATCGACTAGTTTTAATAACTAACTAGAATTAAGAACTATGGTTAAATCCAAGTTAAGAACAAAGGGCAGAAGGTATGATTGCATCTATAGGTTCAGGGTTTCAATCAACAGATATAATTATGATTAAACAAAAATTATTAACTATAGCTTCCTAAATCCATCAAAACTCAGCTTCCTACCCTAAACCCTACCCGAAACACTTACAGACACAAAACTTCTGCCAGTTTGGGTAGCAGATTTTGAGTAATCAAGCAAGTTTTTTGACACCGCATGAGTCACAACGTATTTTTGTACACAACATTGCTTTCCCTGGGAATTTGCCCTCCTGGCTGCGTGCTTATAATATTTGCTTAGACTGTTAAGTCATTTGCTCAAACACTGAGAAAATAATAAAAAAAATAAAAAAGAAAAGTACTTACAGCCAATCAACATGACACAGATGGAAAAGATTTTCTCTGAGTTGGTGTTTGGAGACACATTTCCAAATCCTACACTTGTTAGACTGCTGAAGGTAAAATAAAGTGCTGTAACATATTTGTCCTTGATGGATGGTCCAGAGCTTGCATCGCTCTTATTATAGTGCTTTCCTAATTGTTCTCCTAAAGAATCCAACCAGCCAATCTTGTGAGCCAAGTAAGGTCTCTCTACGTTTCCAATGGCATACCAAATGCAAGCAAGCCAGTGTGCAATTAGTGCAAATATGCACATGAGGAGCATCAGAACTGCAGCACCATATTCTGAATATCTGTCCAGTTTCCGTGCTACCCTCACCAAACGCAGCAGTCTAGCTGTCTTCAGAAGACCTATTAATGTTGTTGTCTGTAAAAATAAAACATACATTGGTTTTCTCTGTTATCAAGTATACTCTCAGGAATAAGTAGCATGAACAAAGCAGATCAAATGCCGTTACTCTGGGGACTCAACAAAACCAGTAGATCAATCCATTGCAATGTAAGTTCCATTTACGTTTCTTTAAACTACCAATTTTATAAAAAAACAGTGAAGAAAACAAAAAGAAACACACATTTCAGACTAAGATATTGAGTTTGTCATTATCTGCTGACTATTGTCTCCATTTGCATACTCTTAATTGTGCTTCTTCAGTCCACCCTAACAGACTTCAATGATCTATTAAATTCATGATGTTTTGCATGATAAAAGTTGTTAGTTTATTGGAACTACTTGTAGTTACAACTAGTTTTGTAGGTAGCAAATATTTACGAGGTCTCAACAAATCTTTGTGGCTACATTTCCTCCTAAGATAGACACTCCTTTGGTGCTCTGGCACATACGTCCTACAAGAGATAAGGACTAGGCAGACATGAACCAAAGAATAAGCATCTAATTCTTCAAATATTCTTGTTTGTATGGTCAAAGCATGCTATAAAGGAAAAATAGATGATGCACTGTGAATAGAAACAGGTGGAAAAGTTACTGCCAGATTCCAGATGAATCTTTTTGCATCTTTCATCTTGAAGCTTGCTGTGTAGTGGTAGAAGCCGCTAATGATAGTACTATCCATTAAAAAGTATATAGTTAAGTTATAAACCAGGAGTATATTGACAGACTCACAGACTGTTACAGGTTGGAAGGGACCTGGAAAGCTCATCTAAATCCAAACCCGCTGCTGGAGGCAAAGGTTTTTAGTACATATTTGCACTATGGTTCATTGCAGCCTTTTTGAGGCTCTGGTCTTTTTAAAAGAATCTAAAATGTAGTACTGTAAATTTACAACTGTAAAATTGTAATTTATTGAATTTACAATTCAGTAAATTGTTTTCTAGTTGTTAATTCATTATAAAAGAGATTGGCAGCAGTAACTACTCAATTTCAAAAAGAACTCGGCTATCTTTGCCCCTCCGTTAAGTCTGAACATACACTAATATATTAAAATGCCAGAAAGTATTTCTCAGCCTCACAAACCACTGTGATGCTAGTATGTCATATTTGAAACAAGTACTCCACTATTTTTTATGGCTTATGAAATCCTCACATTTACTATGTTTCTGAGGAAAATCCCAAAGCCCTTTGGAATAAAAAAAAAAGAGGCTTTCTTAGCTGCATTGTCAGTGTACAGCTCAATATATTGCTCATATTTTCAGAGTAAAACGTAGGGTAATACTGAGTTACACTCTTCGGTTCAATCTTACACCACGTAGATTCAGAGTGAATTTCTCCTTGCCATATATATTTGGAATATTCATTGGTTGTGAAACAACAATCAGTTCACAGTCTGAAAGATCGTATCCTTCAAAAAGCTGTGTCTTGGCTGAGCTTAGCATGTGAATATTGCCATTAGGTACCTTTCTGTAAGGTAGATCAGGCTTAAATATTGATGTTCCCTTAAGGAAAAGAGCAATCATAAACCTAACATCGGTTCTTAGTGGGGTAGAGGAATCAATCTATTAGAGGTGTATTTTTATACCACGCAAGAAGAAGTATGTTCTTACAGTATCCTTTAAATAGATAAGAAGGTAGATTGTAAATTCAAACTATGTCAGCAGTTTTCCACCCCATTCTTAAGATCAGACTACTTAACATTACACATCCTCGGTGTCAATCCCATGCTTAGATACTACATCAGCGTGAGCCCTGGTGTTTGCTGGAGGTGTGTGTGAAATTAGTGTTATGAGCAGCTAGGCATGTTTTAAGGCAATGAGAAACTCATTCTGAGTGTGAATTTCCTTTACCACAGAGGAGGGGCTTTTACACTCTAATACAGACAGCAGTAGAGTTGGAAAGCCTGATCCACTGGATTTGGTGTGCCTTTACATGCTGTCCATTTCTCAGTGTAGATGTCGTTCTCACACAGTAGCAGTCTACCTCCTGGATATCACTTGTCCAGGGACAGGACTCGGTGTCAGAACTAAGCCTCACTCGATGCAATTTCCTTGGTGTGCTGCAACACTTTGCTCAGCATGGCACCCAAGGAAGCAGAGGTCCTACTCTCTCAGTTAACCCCCTGACCCCAGCTGGTATCATTTCCCCCACTGTAGTACATTAATTGCAAACAGCATCCCGCTAACGTAGGGCACTTAACTGCTGCTTGAACAGGAATTTGTTATGAATGCTGCACACATTTAAGTACTTTCAGAATCTAAAATATCTACAAGACATTAAAGAAGTCTCTTAATTAGTAAGATTTATCACAAAGACGAAGGTAAGACCCATTTTCAATAGATTCTGCTCAAACAGACATTCTCTTTCCTAAAATTTACCTTACCATTACAAATAAATGACATTACAGAGAAAAGTAAAGAAGAACAGCTTAGACTTCTCCCCTCAACTACTGCTAATATAATATTTTGCTATCCAGTATAGACAAAATAAAGTTAACACTTTGGTCTTTCTTGGTTATTGTGCTATTAGCCACTTCAAAATGGCTTTTGATTTTTCTATACCTACAGTGCAGGTGGGAAACCTGGGTTAAAAGAGTATTGGGTTTTTTTTCTGTTTTGACTACAGTACTAGTAAAAACATAGCACATAAAAATAAATAATGAACTGAAAATAAATAATGCATCATGCCTACAATGACTCTTCCATGCCTACATGGTTCTCTTCACAAGCTAAGTAACCACAGAGAAGACATCTTCAGTTGTATTGGAATAATCAGTTATATTAATAAGAAACACAAGAAAGTTTAAAGTTTGTCTACTATTTTCTCTCAAGGGGACAAAAAATCTTGTCTTCATAGATTTTCTATGTATAGATAACTGAATTTATTTTACATAATGCTTTTATGTTGCAAGAGTCCCCTTAATTCTTATTTAGTCTTCCTTTTTAACAGTGAGATTTTACAGGTTATATTTGTCGAGCTCTGATGCTGAAGTGACCACAGCAGAGGGCTATTTTGATGGACAGCAACATGATTTGAAAGAGAAGGGCGCCAGTCTATCTGATCAGAGAGTATATAATTTCAACATCATTATGGTATCACCTAATTTATCTGCACAAATCATATTCTGCCTGTGCAAAAAGGCATTTACAACTCATGACTTTCACCTCTTGTCTCTTTTTTAAAACCAAATAACCCATGAAGTAACTCTGTCTCTTCCAATGTGCATTAGTGTGCTCTCACATAGCATTTCATGGTGTTGTAAGTTTCTTAGTGACTTCCCATCGCCTACGTCTTTTGTTAAAACCATCATCAACCTTCTACCTTTTTTGCAGCCTCTAAATAAATCCATTAAATATGAATGCTAGAGTATCTAGCATAGAGAACTCTTCTCTGTCTCTTGGAAAAATCACATATATGCCAGAATTTGGCCTTTCCATCTCTTCTCCATTACCTTAGTAGCCTCTTCTGGGCACTGTGTCATTGTTGAAGATCTTTATGCTGTATGCATCATGATACTGAAAATGTTAGTACAAACAGCAATTAAACAAAAATATTTCAACTAACCAAAACTTCTTATTTATAGCAGGATAATGGTACTTCAACTGCTGTACAGGTGTTCTTTGCTTCACCTTAAAAAACTTCTTAGAGGGAAGAAAAAGTTGATAAATACTTTCTGATATTAGCCAGATATCTAATGATTTCCAGAGACCGTACCCTAAAGCTGCATTCACTATCTTGGACTGTACCCAGTCCACACTGTTGCTAATGCAGAGGCAGATTGATCAGCTATGCAGTTTTCAGTAGGAAAGACTTCAAATTCATCGGAATAGGTTTTCTAGGTAAATTGTTAAACTGAGCAGGACCATGAAGTTCAATCTCCAAGTTCAATCTAGAAATGTGATAGTCTTTTTTTCAGTTTGCTTTAAGAGAGACGCCGTGTAATGGAGTGAAACAGCAAAACAGAGAACAGGATGTTGTGGGGTTTTGGGGTTTGAGCTTTCCAGTTTTCTATGGCAGCATTTTTCCTGTTGATAGACTTTTGAATTATGTTCTGTAAAACAGCTCTGCTCTCTATTACTGACACAAAAGCAAAATCTAAAGCCTTTATGCTTTTCTGCATATTTTGGCTGAATACTTGCTTTGGTCTCAATTAACACAACCACAGCTAAGAAAATTTTCTTGCTGAAGATGTTACCAACATCCGTTCCTATGTTTTGTTGTAGTCAGTTCTGGATGAAAGGACAGAAACTCTGGTTATCTATATATTCATCTGATTTTTTTCTGCAGTGTACCTATCTTTGAGGTGAAAAGTTTATCAATATGCAAAACCCCACATTGTTTTAAGTGCAGTTTTGTGAAAATATCTAGTAAGCAGCATTACACTTGTACCTGCTCAACCTTTATGTGAGTGCTTAAAGGAGCTGCGCCACTAAACCCATTATTTGTTTAAAATTTAGCCAAGACTACTCAGCTGAGCAGAATTAGTGAAATAAATATGCCAGAAGAATAGAAAGTAAAAGGCACATCTCCTTGTTATTTTTATTACCTCAGTTATCAGATGCCACTTAACATTTACAGTACACACAACAAACCACAACCCCAAAGAGAGTGCTTTTCAACTAGCCATAATAATTCACGTTGTCTTCTCAAAGAGAAATAGTATAAAAATCTATTAGTTCCTTGTTTTTGAAATGGCAAAGCTGACTGTCTGACTGTGTGGCTTTTCTATGGCTCAAACAAAAGCATTCTGACAGTACTGCGGATGGCATTTGTATTGTATTGCCTGCCCTTTCTAGACTCAGTTTGATACCAAAGTGGTGTAAAGCTGGGTGAGCACACATGGAGCAATCTTTATGGCTGATCTTGTTTAATAAAAAGATGGTTGAATATGATTGTTTATAAGTGATCTTACTTTCAGATTACGTAGATAACAAAAAGAGCTTTTTTGTTTTATAAAAGAGACAACCCCTACAACCAAAAAATAAACATTTAAATGAGAAGTGATCCATTCTAATAGTTTTACATTTACTGCTTCCTGCTAAACTATCAAAAAGGATATCATGATATAAACTACTAAAAAGGAGTCCTTTGGGAAATATTATGCTTAACAATGTAGAACGAGTAAGCTTAGAAAAGGTGATTGACATAGTCAATACCGTGAACGAGAGAAAGAAGTCGTGATGGCATGCTGAACTGGTCATAAATTGAGCAGTTCCATCGCTGCCTAGGTAAACAATCCAGATAGTAAAACTTTTTAATTACTAATGTTTGAGGGAATAAAGAATTAAATTGCTTTTATCTACTAAAGTGAAAAATCTTTACAGAGTCCAATAATACGTGCTTTTTGTATTTGCATACTCATCCACCCAAATGCAATTGTTTGCTACTAATCTGTAACATTACATTATGTTAGCACCATTAGCACGTGATGCTACAAGCTGAAAGACATCTGCACCACCCTTAAATGGAGATAGGAAAACAGTTTTCAGGGTCAAATGCAAAGAACACTCTTTCAATGAACTTTGGAATTGGTCCCTATTTTAATTTTTGGTGTCCCACACTTCCAATCACTGCACTTAATTTCTGACAGTGATGAGTACTCAGTGGTCAGAAGGGGATGCAGACTACACCTGAAGAATAAAGTGGTCCAAGTTAGGATCAATGCCATGGTCCAAATGTTTTTCTTCCATGTGTGTGCACTATGACAACCACAGAAAATACTCTGCTGAGATGGACACCTATCCCAGATAACAATGCAAAAAGGGGTCAAAGTTTCTCTTGAATCCCTGAGTTGTTTAGTTACCTTCTGAATAGAAAAGTTCTCTTTTTGTAAGAGAGCTATTAACATGTTTAGAACGTTCTTTATGTTACTTTCTCTCTTCTTACTGCATTCCATGAACATTTAACTCTACTGTATGCTATTTGCCTACGTGTTTCTCTAGATTCCTCTTATACCTTGAGTGTCTATGATCAAGTTCAAATTAGTAGGAACATTACTATCTATTAGAAACGTTACTATTGATTTCTATGACAGCTGAATTTTTTGATTTTTAAGAATTACAGGAGACAGGAAAACATTTTCATTATATAAAAATTAAGAAAATGGGTTTAAGGAAGGCCTGTCTGATACTGTCCTACCTCTATAACTGAGAAGATCACAAGACTCTCAAGGAGCATCTAGGGTATGTGGCATTTCTTTCATGCTAACCTTTACTGGCACACCTAATTCAATTTCCCTGTAATTTGAGAGGATATCAAAGGTATGCTCACAATTCAGATCTGACTTTTGGGGTAGATATATTTGCTGTCACTGCAAATGACTGTAATAATAATTAATAAATTAATATTAAATTAATTTTAATAATTTTAAAATGAAAAGAGTTTTGCGTTGCATGCAGTCACAACAGTAATTTTTTATGCTAAAGGCTGCTGATTCATTTGTAGTTCTCACATTTCTTTTCTCAAATAATGTAAAACACATATGGCCAATAAAACAGCCTGTTTTCCTGACGTCTGTACACGCAGAACTTTGAATTTTAGAACTGGATTGTTGTCCTTTGAAAAGTGAATGGATCATATTGAACTTGGTTTGCTGCCTTTTGTTTTTAAACTCCTGTATTATATGCATCACTATTGATAAAATAGACAACAGCCAAGGTTTTTTTGCTAACTGGGATAGTTCACACTACAACTAATCCGTATGCAATAGGTAAACATCTGATCTAAAGTTTTTAATCAATGCCAACATAGCACGCCTGCATTATGAGGTGCTTTTACAAAGTGAGTAGCAAGTCAATGGAACAGTTTAACTTTAAAAGATGGGGCAGAACCACTAAACATACTATTAACTGAAAAGCAAAACCCCCCTGTAAATAATTATATAAATAAACTAACTCCCCCCAAATCATATTATTGTAGTAAAGCAAGAACTCGATTTAAGATTTCTTACTCATTCACTCACCTCTTCAGAGCCAGAGCCAAAAATCAGCAGGTCAAAAGGTATTGCAGCAACCATGTCAATTAGGAACCAGCCTTTGAAGTAGTGAATTGCTATTTTTGCTGGGTCACTTACCACTTCTTCGTTCTGGTTTACATATGTTGTTCTGAAGTTTATTAGAATGTCAATGATAAACATAATATCCACAATTAAGTCTACAACATTCAGTGGGCTGCACGAATATCCACACTCTCTCCTCTTCCGTTCCTCACTATCATTCAGAAGGAAGGCAGCAGAGTAAGGAGTGAATATGGCAGTGTATATTACTAGCAACAAAATGAGCCAGTCCCAGACAGCTTTGAAAGGACTATAGTGCAATATAGTAAACTTGTTGATGCGAGGTGTCTGGAGTTTATATTCTGGTAGAACATCAGCTCCTAAGGATAGAACCTACAATAAAAAATACACATTGTAAATAATATGCAGATCTGTTATCATTGCCTTAAATTCACTACAGAAGAATCTATAGCTCTAGCTAAAAGTGAGGGGGAAAAAGGCTATCTCAGAAGTACGGTCTTTTCCTTTTGTTAGTGCCTCAAGTTTGTTATTACTCCTTCAAAAGTATGGATTTCTTATCTGTTGTTATTATCTACATTGGATTTGAGTTTTATTTGGAAGGGATTATGTTTGTAAGCACTGCTCTAGAAGCTGAAACGTTAGCTCTGTTACAAAGAACAAACACAATGTGAGTATCAGATAAGGCGAATTTCCTTTGGCTGTTCTTCCAGTCTGACTGAACTTTGACATGAGGGAAGAAAACCTGTAAGGATAAGAAAGCAAATTATGGTTGTGTTCCTATTCACTGCTTGACATAGCTATAGAGACTGTCAGCAGTGATGTTAATTATTGCCTTCTGTGCTGCAAGTGCTCTCCAAATCCTATGGGATTGAATCACCACTTCATTTTACACAGACCAATGAACAAACATTAGGTGGTGATAAACTTCAGTTACTACCTGTTTGGGCAACTGACATATTCAAGATATCTTACTCTCTTCTCCATCAGTTACTTCTAACTGCCAGTTAAAAACAATGCTCTTTAGAAAATCAGTTCTTTCAAAAGTAATTAAAATGAATAATTATACTGGAATAAAATGATGATTGGAAGGAGAAATACACTGTCAGCACCATTGCTTTTATTTGTTTTATGATCGGCAGTGAGTAGTTTGGGATTTCAGACTTCATTATCAAGCACATTCAACAAAATCTTATAGGATTCTAAGGGACAGCACACTCCTTTCTATTTAGTTTTCCAATTGCATGTGTTGCATAAACCTCAGATCCTATCCTTAGCAATCTAAATGGCACTTCTTATTCAGTGAAGTTCTACTACGAAAATGTTGTGAGAACACTGGGGTTAATAACCACTCTTCTCTATTGAACTGTGAAGAAAGGAACGATTAAGCCATCCAAATGATTATATGGTACTGTCAAGCAAACATTACAGACCACGCTGAGGTGATGGTGGAGGCTATTCATCTATTTTTTATATTGTAACTAGGACTTGCACTTCACTAATGGTGCTAGCTATTTTTTATGCATTAAACACAGCAGACGACAGCAAGCTGAAGCATAGGCATTTCTCAGTCTCTTAAGCAGTCTTAATACCTTCAGACCCCTACCTGGTGAGTTGACAAGAGTAATTTCTGAGTATTTGCGAGCAGTGTGAGTGTATATAACAATACTAATTATAAAATTTGTATCAGTGTCCTTCTGCTGGATTCTCAGACAATGAAGGCAATGGATTAAACAACAAGAACGATGCACTGGGCTTCACATGTCTCTTGCAGTTGCTTGAAAATTCCAGCCACTGTGCTTCATTTCAGAGCAACACCTAATGTAAATTAAACTTATTCCTCTGGCCTTTGTTATCATTTCAGTTACATTTATTTAGGTTGGTTTAGCCTGAGTTAAGAGAAACTGAAGAGCAAAAAAACCCAACAAACCAACTGGAGCAAAATGAGGACCAGCAGTATAAAAGTGGTAATAGCAGAAACAAACCCGAATTTTTCACACTAGTGAAGTGTTTAACTTCACAGAAGTGTGTTAAACTGCTTACTCTTATGATATGGGAAGTGAAAACAAATACCCTATATGTAGCTATTTTTGTTTGCTGGATCGGGAGAAAGAAGATGGGACTTTGTTTCTCAAATAAAGTAGGAAAATGTCACAGTTGCACACACATAGAAACTCCACATGATTTGGTTTCCTGATGGGAGTTTCAATAGGCACTGACTGAATATGAGCTGAATTTATCCTTTGTTATGTGACATCCTTGCAAGGCTTCCACTGACGTTGGCCAATCTCATGGAGTTGACATCTCCATGTCCAACTTGGCTGCATGGAGATCTTCACTGCATTTGGCTAGCATCAGTACCCACGCCTTGCAAGAACTTGACCATTTCCACTTGCTTAAAATAGATGTTGACAAACTCACTGCTAGTGAAAAGACACTTGGTTAACTTATCTCTTCTAGACAGTGAAACTCTCCTTATAGTTTGGATGGTAAAACAGGTGTCTTAGTGAATTAAATGCTTTTGAGAGTAAGAGGCAGCACTGAGACAAGACTAAAATATTGCAGTGTTAAACATGATCTGAACCTCAGAACATAACATTCTGAGAAAGCCAAGCTTCTTTGCTTTATACTAAAAAGAAGACTAAAATGCTCAGTATCTAAAGGAATGCTGGCTGCAATGAGTTCATTTTTTTAAGAAAGTAGGGGTACTCAACCTTGATGAAATACCATCTCACACTGGTCTTGATGGTGAAAGCAGGAATGTATCTACAAGTCCTGTGTTTTAGAAGCACTATTAGGCTTTAATATTTGTTCTATTGAGAACATTTCAAAGTTAAGTGTATTATATTTTGCCTTCAAGTAATGAACCCTGATATAATTCAACTTGTTCTGTGTATTCCCGTGGATCCCATTCACTGACAGACCAGCAGTGCTGCAAGTTACAAGGCTCTTAATTCGAACACCATTTTTGACTCTGAGAATCTTGCTTCAGGTTTCACACAGGTAAGGCTGGTGAACATGTTTTGCTCTTTATAGGTTCATGTGTTCACTTTCTGAGATCACAAGTTCAAAGCGGCACTTAAAGAAGAGCTGCAAACAGATACCCAGAAAAATGTGAAGTAAGGTCAAAGTAACTGTCATAAACTCACAAAGTTCTGGCCAGATCTGTCTTTCTAAAGTGTTTGGTAGCTTTTAATTTCTCAGCTATAACAGCAGTTCACTGAGACTGAATTAAAAGGTACTATCAGGCAACAATGAATTGAAAAGAAAGATTCACTGAGACTTTGCGACTTTAAACAGGGTTACACTGTGGTGTTCTGGGATTTTTTTGTGACAGCTCTAACATCTTTTCCCTCAAGAAAAACTGCCTCCTACTGAGTATTATTTCTGCCCTGTGTTGTGTTCAAAAGACCTTGTTTCTTGGTGTTTCTTGGTGATGTGTCAAGAAGCCGAACTAGGCTAATGTGATTTGCACCACACTGGGCTTATGCTTCATTGGATAACTGGAATGTGTAGGGGACTCTTGGTAAAGGCTTTGCAGCACCTCATGCAGCAACTTCATTTGATGCTGCTGGGAGAAACACAAAGATTCTTCCCCTTATTTTATAAATAGAAAACAGAGGTAAAATGCTAGGCAAGATGTAGGATAATCTGGGAATTACACCACTGTCTCTGCCACTGAGTTTCTCAGCAATCTTAGGTAAGCTGGCATTTTACCTCTCTAACGTCTGTCAAGTAGGGAGTAGAATATTGACATAGTAAAGTGAAAGCATCTTGCAAAGGATAATGAGTGGAAATATTCACAGAAGCTGTTACTCAACAGCAATGAATTATCACCACTGCTCTGCAAATGGAAATGATTATTTTTAATAGATTTGTTGCCTTCTCATTTTGAATTTATAACTTAATTGGGACAGTGTTCAGTTTATTATTAATTCCTGCATAAAAACACTTTATTTTTATTATCTCTTACATAAACTGTACATCTTCAAGAGACTCTGAAAGACCTATACTGCTACCACAGAATCATCAGGGATTGGAAGAGACCTTGAAAGATCATCTAGTCCAATCCCCCTGCCACAGCAGGATCACTTCTATGATAATGAGATTTGTTCTGAGGCTTTTTCAAGATACATTTATTAAAGAATGCAGATGCAGAGATTAAACACCAAAGAATTAGAAACTAAGAATTGCAATTAAATCATAAGAAAAATAATGTCATCTGCTATGCACACCATCATGAACTGTTGAGAAACCCCTACATGTATTTCTAGCATGATTTCCTAGCCTAGAGCAAGCGTGAGATAGGGTTATTATATACGGGACCACAGCTGTAGAGCTATGTAAAGCACTTGAACATGGAGAGCATTCAGAAAGCATGCCTGATGCTTTCAGGAAGCACTGAACCGCTGTGATTCCGTGGACCAGATGCTGTAAGCAAGTTTCTCAGAAAGCACTGGAACCTTTGCAAAGAATTCACAATAGTTTTGTGTTTCCAAATGGAAAACAGATATTTCATTCATTTTCTGCTTTCTCAAACATAGGCAAGGGGTGGCCTGAGAACCTTCACACCCATCTCATTTTTGTAGACTATTAGTAGTCTATAATCAGTAGATTATTAGGCTAGCTTAATCTAAGTAGTTTCACAAAGAATGAAAAGCTATTTGGATTAAAAAGAGATTATAAACTCCACGTGAGTTTACCATTGGTGACTAGAAAATAAGGAAGGTAGCATCTCCTAAGTAAAGCTAAGTTACAATTCCCATTTGCTCTCTAATGTAGTCTCTAATGTAGTTTCTAATACAGAATGAACAGTGGTAATANGTGACTAGAAAATAAGGAAGGTAGTATCTCCTAAGTAAAGCTCTCTAATGTAGCTTCTGATACAGAATGAACAGTGACAATGTGACCCAAAGCACCTCAGACCTTGAGTACAATCTTTTAACAGGTAGTTCTGAACTGATTTTCAGATGTTTATTAGCAAGGACAGTAACAGTATTGAACAGGAAAAACTAGGAAAGCAGAATAAGAAACATCAAGCAGAAGTTAAAGCCACATTCTTATAATAATTGACCCCTTTTACAATGACTGTAGACCTTAAATTCAAATGAGAGCATACTTCAAAAAAAGTAAGAAATATTACTAGAGCTTTAAAAGATTATAAGATTCTGCACTGGAGATTTTATTAGGTTTGTGGAACTCTCTTGATGTAACCTCTCCGTGCTCTCTTTTCTCCTGTGTGTTAGTCCAAACTATAACTAGCTAGCTTTTCTATTCATGCTATTACCCTACAGACTGCACTTCCTAAAGAGATTCCTGAACCTAAGAAGACCTGGAAATAAATATTATACAAATATTACTGAGGAAATGGAAATTAAATCAACATTAGCTTCCTGACAACAGGCAGCACGTGGTTCCCCAGAAGACTACAATGGTCTTTTGTATTTCAGTCATCTTGCTGATTGTCTTCATGCTGATACAGCTAATAAGATTAATACTAACAATGAAAGAAAGCTGAAGTACTTTTGATTCAGTGTTCTCCAAACATAGCATTATGTACTGCTTTCTCACATCAGCATTAAAAGGCTTTTCTACATGTAAAGGATACTGCTGTATTTTTTTAAAAGCACAGCTATTAAAGTACACCTCAACCAAGAAATATTAATGGAGGCAAATGTTAATACTTGTCTATTTGTGCTGTTGTCTTTAAAATTATGTACTATGGCAATTTATATATAATGCTAATGCATCTGTCAGTTTGAAATATAGCCATGAGATCTTGTAACAGAGTGTTTTAATATTTTTAATGTTCTGTTACAGAAAATCTGTTATTGTGTGAGAATATGACACATCTGTGCCTGTTCCCATTTGGGACTTCAGATACAAGAGGGTGTGAAACTGACTTGTTTGCCTACATGATCAGAAATTTTATGATCTAGATGTTAGATGTTTAGGGTTACTTGGTTGGTTTTAGGTTGGACTGGATGATCTTGAAGGTCTTTTCCAGCCTCATCAGTACTGTGAGGCTGTGATGTTATTATACTTTTACTATGCCCACATATTCACCAAGTGTAATTTTAGGGAGGCATTGAAACAGTACTTTTGTTATCAATGGTCAAAACTGAAAACCTCAAATATTATCTGAGCATATTTTAGTATTTTTCTGTGATCCAGAAGCCAATCTGCCATTAAAGAAAGCTTTCTTGAGTTAGTTGGAGACAGACTTTGTAACACTCTTGGCCTGTCTGAAATGCACAAACATTGGAACATACATAACTACTTAATACATTGACATAGAGATTGCTAATTTGATTTCGAAAAATCCCCAAGTGATAGATACTGGCAGTGATTTAAGAATGCTTTGTACAGCTGTGAGCATAACACTGCTGCTATGATTGTTAAGCTGGCTGAAAAAACCCTGTAGTTTAGCTACGGTTCCATCTTTGAAGTTTTTTGATATTGACCCACCGGTGCAGGTGAATATTTTGCTATCTGCAAGCCTGCTTTCTGGTGCTCTGATTCCTCTTTCATCATCTGCTCTATAATATCTACAATTCGTGTATCTGGAGCCACAAGCCTTTTCAGATGGGAAGACTGTCATCTCAAGACTACTGCCTCAAAGCACCTGCTTGGAATTGCTTGTTTTCTGCAAGAAATGAGTTTCTCAGCCTTTGCTGTGAAGGCTTGTAGGAAATCACACAGGACAGGTAATATGCTGCCAACAGGTTTTTACATGGCTCTTTCCTGTTGCTGCTGGTTGAAGTTTTAAGTCTTCTATTGCTTCAGTGTTAATGACACTATGACAACAAATTGCATTGGGACTGGAAATGCAAAGCTAGCACTATATAAATGTAATGGTCAACAAGAACACTGACATTTCCAAAACGGTAGTAGCACATCAGAGAACTCAATACTGCAACGCAAAGCAAAAAGGCAGGCCTTATTATCAAATAATTTGACCTTCCATATGAAGGTAATTCAAATCTATTCTTGGTCTTAAAGATTAACAAGGATTCCTCAATAAATATCACCTCAGTAGTCTCCACTCGATAGGGTAACAGCCTTCTTCACTGATGGTGATAGCTTTCAAATCCCACTCAGACCTGAGAGCAGTGGGAGTGCTGAGTGCCTTACAAGACTTAGGACAGGAAATGCCACATTGTCATAATAAGACTAGGAAACAATTAGGTTAATCTATGCAGGTAAAGATATTTAACATCTTAACCCCAAACCTTCAAACAGTCAATGAAACTTATGTATGTTATAAGATTATAGCAGTTGAAAAAATCTTCTTCTCATGCTTGTGCAGCAAAATTGTGCAGGTTTCATGTAAATAATATTTCTGTGTATATTACTTTAAAAATAAATTGCTTCACTAAGCTTGAAAAATCACTACCTGTATACTTATTGAGTTTGATTACTGAACTCTAAATTTTAAACTAATGATATGTGTGTTATCAAAGAGATTGATATTAAACAACTGACCATTTTTACCAATACATTTATCTAACCCTTTTCTTTAAAATTCCATACACGGTATTACTGCAGAAGACAGGAAATGCTAACCTTCAAAATTCTAAAGACTTTGTAAGTTTTTCTTTGCTCTTCTAGCAACGCTAAGCTGTGAAAAAGCACCTGTATCTCTAAAAACAAGCATCAAGGGTCACATTTGTAATAGCGGCTTAAATTATTGCTGTGGTTTTTAGTCACCTCAAAGGTATTTTCTAGCATTTGCTCATGGAACTGCAACAAAACAAAATAGCTTCTGTGCTTGTTGATTTTATCTCATCTTCCTCACAATATTTATGAAAAATATATCTTGTATTACGATCCATTTAGACACGCTGCTAAAGAAGATCATAAAGCTGTAAGGCTATCTTTGAAGTGCCTGGCATGAAATTGAAGCAACTACATTCAGAACTCGGTTCTATGATTACAGTACTCATGAATGTTAAGTGTCAGGAGTAAAGGAGAAAGGGTCCTTATTTATACATTTGTATTTAAGTTTAACCTTAATTTTAATGATAAATATTTTTCCTTAATTAGCAAAATAAGACAATTTTTGTTTCTAGAAAATTTGCATTCTGTAATTAGACTCCTTAGTGTTTAAAAAGGTGTGAATTGCAATAGAAAATTCTCTAGCAGCTGGGGAAAAATCTTGATTTAGAAATCACAGAATCATTCTGGTTTGAAAAGACCCTTGGGATTGTTAAATCAAATCATTAACTCCACTACACAAGGTTCACCCTTAAACTATATCCCTCAACACCACATCTAAATGATCTTTAAACACACCCAGGGACCATGACTTAACCACTGCCCTGGGCAGCCTATTCCAGTGCCTAACCACTCTTTCTGTGGAAAAAAAATCTCCAAATATCAAGTCTAAACCTACTCTGTTATAATCTGAACCCATTCCATCTTGTCCTATCACTAATTGCTTGTGAGAAGAGACAAACACCAACCTCTCCACACTGTTCTTTCAGGTAGTTGAGAGGTCTCCTCTCAGCCTCCTCTCTTTCAAACTAAAAAGCCCCAGCTCTTTCAATCACTCCTCATCCCATCTTCCCTGTGGCATTCCAGCATTTATACCTAATGAGCAAACTTCAATCTGGTACACTTAAAAGAGAGATTCAGTCTTCATGTTCTCTCCAGGGTTTTCTATTCACAGCACTTCAATGGAAGTTCAGAGCCTTCCCCAATGCTCTACCACATTTGGTCAGTAGCATTCCAACTAAAAAAACATTGGCTAGGGGAGATGGAATGGATTGCACACACATGTGCACACAATGTTATGGTACAAGTCTCATTTCACTAGCAAAACCAACCTGTAGAAGCATGGCATGGATTTCTAGAAAACCTCACACTGATAAGGCAAAGTGTGGAGTTGTGACCAGGGAAAACTGCGCAGACTGACTTGCCTTTCCTCACTCAGTCAGCAGCTGGATCTCACATTGACATCTTTCTGTTTTTCCTGATGTTTTCTGGAAACCATGGAAAGACATGATAGGACCTTATGATAAATCCTGACTAGCTGCTCTGCTACTCTAACAAAAATGTGATAGCACAGCACCAGCGAACTAAAAATACCTTCTCGAGGAGCTCTGCCTTGCTAAATGGAAATCGTGGTCAGGAGAGAACAGGATCTTTTATTTATGGATTTAATCAGGGATACAGGAATTCTTTTGGTACTATAGCTGGCAGCATACATGACTGAAGACATGAAATGCTCAATCCAGTGGAAACAATAGAAGCTTGTGAGTAAGTTTTAATATTCTTAATGTTCTTGGACTAATTTATCACACTGTAAACAGAAGCATTCACTCTTGCAATTCCCTTAACTTACTTGATATTGTAGGAGCAAAGATAAGAAAATAAGAGAGTATATCTGGAAATTACTATCCTATATAAAACTTAGTTTTCAAGCTTTGTTTGAAGACATGGAAGGAGGCTGCAGTCTGCATTCTAACTTAAGAAAATTTATCAAAATAAATTACCTGGCCTCTAACAAGTTCTAAAGGATGATGATGTGGCACAGGCACTGATTTCACTTCCAAATGCAGCACCTAACATCATTACAGACTAAACTGAAGCAAAAGCTGTTACTCCCTTTCAGTTGTAGTCTTCCATTGTTAAACCACCTACAAGCCTCAAACTACACGTCTCAGCACAGAACAGATTGGTATGAATGAGGCCATACCATACAGCAGTTCTTTTGTTACAAGAGAGAGTAGGTTTCTTCATAATTACTAGAATTCATTTAAGAAGTGGAACATTTTCAAAGGAGATTGACACTTTGTTTAGAAAAAAAAGGCAAAGCTGTGACATGAATAACTTCTCATTTAATAAATGTTTCTCATTTATTAGTAGTATTACGAACAGGCTGTCTGGAGCCAAACATACCTTCTCCTGCCAGATTCCAAGATGTTAAATGAAAAGTAGTTACTGCAATTTTCATATTTATAAAGATGCTGCTTTAATGTAAAATTGGCAATTCTTTGAATTAAAAACCTTATACTTGAAAATACACATGAAGCACTTTAAAGACAATTCTGCTATGCACTAAAATAAAAGATTTATTTAACTGTCAAAGAGAAAAAGATTTATCTAAGATAAATCTAATGCAAGGCCACTTTGATATCAGGAAGAAGAAATGCTTTGAGTTCTCTATGTACTGTGAATATTAATAGAAGCGTGAGTAATTTAGGCACAGTGCTTGGGATCAATTTGAATTTTATAGTATATTTCTAGTCTCATTAGCCAGAAACCACTCATAGTAAATATTTTCTAGAGATTTTTGTTGTAAGTAAATAAATCCTGATTTATTTTATGCTCAGTATTACCTATGCAACTCTTACAGCTCAATAAATACTTTACACTGTTACCACAGTGATTACTGCAAAATGTTATAAACATATTTTCTGATTCAGTGACCCTTTGAATTTTGATTCATACACTTGGTTCCTGGTTTTATCCCTTACAGTGATTTTATTGATATTTCAGTATAATTTAAGGAATGTTCCTTTTCTCAACTTATTTTTGGAAAAGCATTATCTCTGAACTGTTCTGGATACGCACTTCTTTATTGATCCTGTTATGGGCTGAAACCATTATCCAAGCTCTAACACACAACAGATAATAGATGAGAAGAACGACCTTCTCATTGACTTACTGATTTTGAAGGCATTCAGTATTCATCGAACAACATCCTGTGCTGACTGGCCTTAATAGTCTTTGGGTTTTTTTTAACTGTTCATAGTCCTGTGAAAAAAATCCCAAATCCTAACAAACGTTAAGCAGAAAATACTTTCCTCAGCTGCCAATACATCAAACCCCCAAAAATCCATGCACTTCTTTCCCACTCTCTGCCCAAGTGAAAAGAGGAGCCTTACTGCTGTTTCTCCTTTATATGCTTAAGACCATCTGGTTCCTAATCAGTAGCAGAAGATAACTGCTTTGTAATTATCACCAGTTATAGCATCACCTTACGAGCTGCAAATTACAGGAACTTTTTGCTCTTACATTTATTTTAGCCATTAATTTCTCTCATTAGCAATGTGTGGGAACTTAACTATTTCCTCGAAAGAGGTAATGTTCCCAATTACTCCCTCCTTTTTACCTTTGTGTATTATTTAAATGGAAATACTAGAAGAGAAACTTGCAAGAAATCAATATCAAACTGTTGGTAGAGCAGATCATCATTTTTTCTCTGATGAAAATGACTCTTAATAGGGGTACGTGCTAAATATTGCCTGCCTGGGTTATGCTATTTTATGGCTGGATCCAGTGTTGGTACCACAGTTCGAATGTGTGAGGTGTCGCGTGCTAAAGAGTTCAGAATCCAGAGCATTTGAGTATGGGCACTCAGAGGGAGGGAGAGAGGGAGGGAGAANATGGTGCCCAGGGTTATTTCTATGGTGATATTAACAGATGTCCATTTACATAAGCAACAAGCAAATACTCTGGCACTACAACTACAGGACTGCCACTCTCTAAGTGGTTACCCTAAATGTTAGCTACCTGTAATGTTCCTTGTAAAATGCCAGCTCTTTTTGGCCCAGGAGATCCACAGCTTTCTGCCCTCTTCCCTCGCTCTTTTCACACACCAACTGCTTTTACTGTCTATCGCTGGGTGATTTTCTCCAGGAAAAGGTATGCATATGCTGCCCTAAACATAGAATCTGTCTCCTGAGTTAACATGGCAACCACCAAATTCTGATCCAACTTTGAAGCTATGCTGTTTTGAGTAGGAGGTTGAGATAGATGGCCTCTAGAGGTCTCTTGCACACTATATTTTTATGATTCTAAGGTTATGTGAAGGAGAAACTGTAACTTCTTTCACAGCCGTTTTAAGGCAACTCCATGTGTGCATGCCAAGTGGATCAGAGGACTCTGACAGTTCACCAGATCTCAGTGGATCTTCACAGGAGCTCCTTATGGGCTTGACTTCTTGCAGTTCATGGTGGGACAGTTACGGTGGGTATTAAAACTGCTAGTTTCAATCAAGTAACCTACCATGTTTAGAAACTTCCAAGATCAATCCACCATGAAGTGGGAGTTTGTGGGTTTAGAACCCAAGTCTAGAGAAATAAGGTTTATCTAGATGCTGCCTACACTTAGCTTCTGATTAGTTTTTCTTGCTTTGTAGGGGACCAGTTCTTATATCCTCAACATACTAATAATCTTTTCAGGATAAACTGTGATACGGTCTGAAAGCCTGCGCATTTTCCCCACTTATTAGCATCAAATGAAGAGTGTTGCTTTGGAAAACAATTTAATATTAAAAAACATATGCTTCATTCCATGTTAGCATCACAGAACAGGTAAGCGTTTTGTTCAAGGGAGCAACAACAAGGAGATCAAACAAAATGTTGATTACTTGAAAGTGTACTTGACAGAAGATACCCAAGTAAGCAAAACCAGGCAATCCCTTTTTCAAAAGAGTAGATCTTGGGGGAAGGACATGACTTAATTAAGGATGCATCCAGTTTACATGCTATAAAGCATCTGGGCTTTCCGACTGCTCCATTTCTACCATATGTTGTGAAATCTTCTCTAAACACTGCACAAGTTCAGATGCCCTAGCTCGTTCAGCTGTCACAAAGAGAAAAGCCTCTACTAGAAGCAAGGAATATTTTCTCTTTCACAGTTGCTGTGAATCTGTAACTATATTGGCCATTTTATTACTTGATGTGGTAGCAAGTAATCTCAATGAAAATGAAGCCGATTGAAACAGTGGGCATTGGTTTTTCCTTCTTGCACTTTGTGTAGCTACTTGCTCTGGTGCTAAAGAGCCTGCTCTCCAGTCTTGGTGATGTTTGTACAGGTACAGATAACATCTCTGAGGCCAAAGAATATTGGTTTTGACACCACCAGTCGTGTTCCCCACTTTTCTTTTCAGACACAGTGTGTCACACCTTAGAAACGATAATGAAATTACACACATTTATACTATTTCTATAATTATATCTAGAGTAATTATGCAGCTTAATTTCATAATGGCAATAAAAGATGAAACTCTCCTGACAGTGCTGAATATGATTGTAAACAAAGAGAATTATTCCTGTATTAGCTATGTCAGTTGATGACTGGGAACAGGGATGGTAAACGATAGAAAAAAGAAGATTCTCACTTCATCAGAAACTAATTAATCTAAACTTTCCATGCAGTAACTATGGGATGTTGGATCTGCACACCATCCCCACCTCCCCCAACTTTGTTATTATATGTTTAATTAGAAGACGTATTAAAACTGTTCCACATTTCACAACTTAAGAGTTTTCTGTAGTAGGTGAGCTTGCCTTCCAAAATCAACTGCCTTGAAATGCTGTTTTGTGTGTAACATTGCATAATGCTGTAAACAGTGCAGTGTGTCAGCTGAATCAGACTGCTGAAAATATATAGATCAATAATTTGGTTTATTTTTAGGTCTTATATAGCCCATCTCTGTCCTAGATGCTGCAAGTCATCTTTTAGCCTGAAAACCTGAAGGTCAGTTTGAAGTCATGATCATGTAATAGTTCTTTTTATAACAGCAGCTGAGACAGGCCTTGGGGGGATATTGTTACTTACTCCTTAATCTTTCAGGGCTGATGGAATAGAGTCTGGCTAGATTACAAAAATATGCAGTGAAACTACAAGGTCTATCACTTCATATGTGATCTCCCCTTCACTGAGAGCTGCACTTTCAGAAGAGCTGTTGGTGTTCAGTCTGTCTACAAATCAGATTATACCCTTCCAATAAACAGTGTAGCCCATCAAGGTATGTATTTATCATTTGATCAGCCATACAACCAGCCTGGGGATGTATATTTCCTATAAGGGGGGGAATGATGAAACTGTTTTGAAAAGTATTGTTTACAAGGAGTTGTAAACATAGTTGTTACTGAGACAAACCATAAACAACAGATACATACTACATCTCTTCAACCACATGCTGTATCTCAACTGATGATGTTCCAGGGGATCAGTAATCTGTGAACATTAATGACTGGGTGGCAAAAGACTATTTCTGAAATAAGGCAATAAAGAGACCAGAAAGTTATAGATTTATTAACTGGGCCAGCTATTGTTTGTTGCCAATTTTAATCTACAGGTATTTAGGAATTCTCACTTTTCTCTGAAAACAAGAACAAATTCTGACTATTCTAATCTTTCTGTTCTGAGTCTGTTCACAATGGATTTCACAGCTTTGTAACTGTGAATCAGTGGTAAACTGGATGTGCAAGAAGATTTAAAATAACTGAAGTTTAAACAAAGATTAAATCTTATACTGTTGCATCTCTACGCCTAGTTTTAAGGCCAGAGGACTCCTTGATGGACTAATCTATTTACCAAAACAATCAATGTAATTGGGATACTGTCCTATCTTAATATTTTCTTTTTCAGTAGGTTGCACACCTCACCAATCTCCATATGATATTAAAAACACAAAGTTAATACTGGTACTGGATTCAGCTGAAAACATCTGTTGCCTTCAGAGGGCACTGCATCTGTCTCAGAGTGAAGAGAGATGATATCCTGAGTAGTTTTGTTTCCACTGCATGTCTCATTCTCAAGTATTACAGAATATACCACACATAAAGTCCAAAGGTATCTGCTTTTCTTTTTGATAGCCCTTTTTAATTACACATATGGAAGAGATATACACATATGGAAGAGATACCCACAGGAAAGAGCAGTATGAAAAGTCAAACAACTCAAACAGAAATTACAAGACGTAACTATGATACTTATACCAGGGCCACAATCACCAAACATTTGTAATCACGATGTGCCTTGCAGTAATTAGCAATTCATATAGAAATAGAACTAACATTTATGACTGACAGGAATCACTAAGATTAGTGGATATATTTGGGGCACTTAGTTCATACTGCAGCTTTTTTCCATTGAAAAATAAAGAGCTGAAATGTTTTACTTGCTAGCAGCATCACCTGAAGTTGAACTGAACTGGAGGCAACGTAAGTAATCACTCAGAGCCTTGGAGATCTCCAAATCATTAATGAAGAGTAACACTCTGGCTTCACAAAACTGAAAAGGAACTAAAATATTATCCACTTACCTGGGTAACCTTCTCTGTTACATTGTGCGTTCGGTCTTTCACCTTAGGTGCAATAATTGCTTTCTCTGAAGAAGGAGGAGATGAAGACTTTTTTTCACTTTTGATATCTGAAAAGTTCAGTGTGAGTTGAGGAATTTTGTTGATCGTACTGTATTTATTGAGATTTGAATCCGACGTGGAGCCCAACAGACTTGATTTGATATGATTAAAAGGCCCTGAAAATGAGAACATATGCTTAGCATTTGATAAATGCAGTGAAATGAGTTATCATGAATTTTTCAGTGGGATGTGTTAAAAGAGTATTTAAAAGCTATTTTTCACTACACTCCTTGTTAATAGTCAAAATTATCTACCATTGAAAAATATTAAGATAAGAGTTAAAACTAAATTACTGGTGAGAATCAAGTCTAGTATTGGATGTAAACATTAAATTGCATTTTTTATAGGCTTAAATATGTGTTATAAAAGTCAGTGGATTGCAAAGTACATAGTACATCTATCCTTACTAGTTTTCACATTACTGGGTATGTTCCATCATAATTCTGGCTGGGGATAAAGACTAATTCTCATTTGTTTGTAAAAGCAGAAATAGAATGACTGATTATATAAGACTGTCTGGAATGAGCAAAGGCTGCAACATCTGCAGGGTTGCTTATGCTTACATGAGAGGTAGATCAACTAAATGGTTTGGTAAACTGGAAAGTCGAGTAGATACTAATCTGCACCTGCTGACTCATCAAAGGAAACACTAAGGTCACCTTAAAGCCTTTAATATACAAAATTTATTTCTTCAATTATCATCATCAACATAAATATTGAAAACAATAGGGATACCCATATGTGGAATATTAATGATTTAATATATACTTACATATCTTATACAACTTTATACTACTTTGTGAGGTACATATTCGTTATAATTATTCTTTCAAATATTAGACAGTGTTGTTTGTGCAGCAAAGGAGCAATATATCTGATCAGTGTTCTTGTTTTCTACTGTCATCAGAAAGTTGATCCACATTAATAGTAAGAAAAATTAGCTTTTGAGAATAATACCAGAAGAAGAACAATAAATATGTTTAAACAGCAAGAGCTAGATCCAGTTATGGATTTAGGATAAAATCCAGGTCTTGCAGTCACTAACAAGGTACCTGAAACCCAGTATCAAAGGTTATTTCTCAAATCCACATGAGAACCTAATTTTGTTATGGACAAAATGAGCTGCTTTTCCTTTTACCATTCTTGGTTTGTGGTAGTTTTAGGTTTGTGTGTTTATTGTTTATAGGTGGGAAACAAAAACAGGTGCTACAAATCAGGTCGGTGAATGGGAAGCTTTAGGCCTAAGAGGTAAATGGTAGAATCAATAGTGAAACAGCTGGGGTTTATTTCCATTGCATGAATGAAATGCAAAGCAACCTGCTGCCTAGAGAGAGCTGTGCATCAGATAGTAGTTAATTCTTTTGCTAAAATTTTTTCTTGTAGAATTCTTTGATTGAGCATTACTGATCTTCCCTCATAACCCTCTTAAAATACTTGCTCAAACCCCAGACTTTTAATTGCTTCCTTATCTTTAAAGGATTTCTACACATGCTTTTTACCTCCTAAAGTCATGCTACCATCTGTGCCAGAAATCCTCTACTGCATTTCCAGTTGTGGCACAGTGCAGAAAGACGTTCAAGATGACAATGGAGTGTATGATGCTCCAGACTAACAGTTCACGTGGTACCTGCAAGAGTTCTATCTGAATGTTCTGCTCTTAAGACTTTATGTATTTTATAAAAAAAATCTGATGTTTAGATAAAGAAAAATTTGTGTGTGCACGCTTTAACTACTAAACTACAAAATCAGTCCTTCTATTTCTCTTTAAATCAACGGAACTAGTATATTCTGTGTGGAAAAGCTTGACCAGAAAAGGATAGGAGGCACTACCTTTCTCCTACAAGGAACACTAAAAAGCTTGGTACTGAGGACACTACCAAGGGATTGGAGCACTGTAATTAAACACCTCTTGGGCCAGGTAGAATATGTCTTTGACATCTTCTACATATGTCTATTATAAAGGGTGATCATCAACCTCCTCACAAATCAGTGTATTATCTAATCTGCCTGACTTCTGCTATCTAGACTGCAGTTTTTCAGTTCTACTTCTCAAAATAATTGTAGGTTTTTAATATTGAGTAGGCTTTTATAGGAGCACAATATCAAGCTGGGGCTATTTGTCAGATGAACAAGATTCCTGATACCTAAGGAACTTGAAGGTAAGAGAAAACTAAGGGAGTTTAGGTATATCTATAACAGTAAATACGATTTTTTTAAAACAGGAACTTAATAGATGTTTAAATTGCTCTTAAGTTTTACTTTAGGGGATTGAAATCTTTTATAATTTCTGTTGCAAAGGGAATTATTCCCTCCTTTGCAGAGACTCGTGCCCTAGCATCTGACATTAGACTTAATAGCACATGAAGATAAAAACCTTGCTTTTTTTGTGTACACACTCCTTCTCTGTAGAAAGATGTTAATTATACATAGGTACCTCACTGATAATGGTAATTAATTGAAGGGCATTACTAGCTTAAGAACAGTCCAGGCTGGCAGCATCTGAGCTGATGCTTGACAGATAGCTATACTTTTGTAGCAGGAAGCAGAAAAAGAGGACCATAACAAATCACAATCAGAATTGACACTAATTGCCACCCTGATTGGCAGTTTCAGCAGAGAAGCCAAGAACTGAATAAGTAAGGAGAATGACATGCTTCTGCCTATCCTACAAAGGAGATCCTTCAAGATTAAATTTGATCTCTGCCTTTTTGTGGTAGGATTCCATTATCCCTTCTTACACAACATATTGAGTAACAATTTCACTCTCCTTTGCTGTCAATACATCATTTTCACCAGTAAATACACTGAAAGATGTTAGACAGTACAGAGACTGCACATTTTTTCCCTGAGATTTTGCCAACACACACGTGAAGCAAATGCTATGATTTCATAGTCCACAAATCACTTTACAGAATCTAGGTCATGCACCGCATGCAGTTTAGAGAGAAGACTTTAACCAGGTACACACACTTTTTGCATCATGCATGAAGTCACAGACCATTTCTTTCAGACATAGCTACAAATACTGTAATTGAACTGAACCCTTCAGCAATTGTTTTCTAGAAATGGTGGAAATATCTTAAGAATTATGCTCAAACTGCTTCTAAAATATGTAGCTCAGAGCTGGCGAACAGAAACAATTTCGTAACTGCCCTAAATATTATTTAAACATGAAATTGGCAATGAAGATCATGCATGCACAAGTTAATACTACAGGAAGCTTGGAACCATACCCCCTGCCATCCAGGAACGTGAAACTAGTTTTAAAGAGACAAAAGAGGAATAAGTGAAGATACTTTCACAAGGGTTCTGCTTATCAATGATTTTAAAGATCGATAACTGAGAAGTAAGCACCTTATAACAACAGATTGTTAGTGGCCTTGCCTGATCATACACTATTTCACAGGTAAAACTCCTGGTAGCTTCAACCGAAGTTTTGCCTGCCTAAGGACAACAAACTGAGTGAACTATATACTCTATTTTCTTCTCTTTCTTTTTTGAATTAATAGATAATAAAGCCCAATGACCATTTATGCCTTCACTTTTTCCAGGGTTTGGTGGTTAGTGCTTTTTGACAATGGTTAAGGGAGTAACTATGTCTTTAACATATATAATTTAAGTAGTGGCCCTAGGGAGATCAGAGTGACAATGCTGCATCCGAACATTTCATACAGCAGACAAAGTAACATGCCAAAAAGTGTGGCTGCTTGAAACACTGGAAGATACAGTCTAGATGTATACTTTACCTTTGACATTACGACCATTGTCTGGTTTTCAGCATAATAAAAGTGAAGAAAAAGAGAGAAAAAAGACAACTAAAATCCACATCAGAAAAAGCAGACAATATTGCTTCAAAATACGCATGAGGTTTCACCTAAATGTTTGGTTTGCACCTCCTTGATTATATTATATACACTGTTAGTCAAGATGAAGTCATAGAATTACAGGATCATCAAGGTTGGAAAACCCTTTAAGATCATCAAGTCCGAGTGTCCACTCTACAATGGCTAACCACTAAACCATCTACTGAAATACCCTGTGTTTGTGGAACACCTTGAGGGATGGTGTCTCCACCACATCCTTGGCGGCCTGTTCCAGTGCCTCACCAATTTTTCCTAGTACCCATCCTGAACCCCCCCTTTCCTTTTGTCCTATCACACTATCCATTAGGGAGAAGTGGCCAATACCCACCTCACCGCAACCTCACCTCACAGTCTCACAGTAATGATAAGGTTGGAAAAGACCTTAAAGATCAGCCAGTCCAACCTACAGCAGTCAGGCAGTTGTAGAGAGCAACGACGTCTCCCCTCAGCCTCCTCTTCTCCAGGTTCAACAGCCCCAGCTCCCTCAGCCTCTCCTCCGAAGGCCTTTTCTCCAGACGAATGAGCAGCCTAGTTGCCCTTCTCATCACCTCTCCAGCACCTTGATGTCCTTCCTATAGCATGGTGCCCTAAACTGCCCTCAGTACTCGAGGTGTGGACTCACCAGGGCCGAGCATAGTGGCCGGATCATCTCCTTGGTCCTGCTGGCCACACTACTTCTGATACAGGCCAGGAGGCCACTGCGCTTCCTGGCCACTTGAGCCTACTGCTGGCTCTTGTTCAGCCTGCTGTCTACCAAGACCACAGGTCCCTCTGTGCTGTGCAGCTTTCCTGCAACTCCTCCACGGGTCTGTAGTGCAGTTGGGGCTTGTTGTGGCCAAAGTGAAGGCCTGACGTCGAAAACAGTGGCCTCCACCTCGGTCTGGCCTGTGCAGCTCTCTGCAGAGCCTCCCTACCCTCAACAAGATGAACTGTCCCACACAACTCAGTAACAACTCGGAGGAGATCAGCAGGTAACAGGGCTGGCTCTGTCACCAACCATGAGGCAAAATCACTTCTCCACGAGTCCGGACCATCTTGAAAACGTACCCCTTGGGAAAACCCGGATTGCAGGTGTTTCAGGTAAGAAGGCCTTGCCTGGAGTTTGGGAGGTGGGTGGCAGTCACAGTGCCTGTCCTGCTGCTGCTTTTGCTTGCAAGCAGGCATATTCCATATGGAATTCCATAAATACATGGGATAATAATGCTAAGTTTTCATTTTTACTGTAATATAATGGCCCCAGCTAGGACAATTTTAAACTGATAGGCAACGAGGCTGCATACATTAAGACAAGACATTCTTTATATTCTCAATTGCATGATCATCTGAATAAATTAACGTGGCTGTAGATGAATGACTGCAGTTAGTATCGAGCTAGAGAGTTATGTTCTGTCAGAACTCTGTTACACTGATTTGGTTATTCTTATTTGAAGTGGAATAGGTGGAATATAATGAAATCTGAATCCTGAATTGCGTTGTCACGCATAGTAGTATTCAGGAAAATTCAGAATTATTAGAATCCATAAACAAAATAACAATGGAATGGGAAATATATTAACCCTTGTACTTCCTTAGATAATGCTATAGCCTTTTGGCACTGTAGTTTTCTTTAAATTAAGAAAATTAATTAATTAAGAAAATGTAAAATTACTTTACATTTACTCAGGGCTTTACATTCTCCAGTACAGTAGCCACAGTTGCTGCTCCGAATTTGTGAAACCAGAGACTATGATTTAGCCTCAATCTTGATTGCCTAGCTTGCATGGATAATTTTTTAGCAATGATAGAGGGGTTTTATGGCTCATTGTTGAGTAAGTCAGGCAGGACTTGCTAGCTAAATTTAAACATCTTTTTAGCATAAGGTACCAAATTCTAATAGCTTGGAAGAAGATGGCATCAAAGCTGAATTCTATTGCAATTCTGAAAGAAATTCTTTGTTCTGCTGTATTTTTTAAGAGTACCTGTTTGACCTTAACCTAGAGCCTGATTCTCCGTTATTCTGTAGCTTATGCAGAGCAAAATAAGAGTGGCAGTTTTGTCTATTTACACCATAAATGATCACAGAATCACAAAATAAACATGGTCGGAAAGCACCTACTAGATCACCGAGTACAGCCATACCCACACCAACACAAATCTAAACACCTGATTGATGGAAAACCACAAAATAATCCCCTCTATGCCTGGGCTTATAGCCTATCACAAAGCACCGTGTCTACATGCTTCTTAAACACCTCCAGGGATGGTGACTCAACCACCTCCATGGGAAAGTCATTCCAGTGCCTCACCACTCTGTCTGTTAAGAAATTCTTCCTAATATCTAATCCAAACCTCCCCTGCCTCAACTTCAGAGCATTTCCCTTGGTCCTGTCTTTAGTCACTGAGGAGAAGAGGCCAACACCCACCTCTCCACAACCTCCCTTCAGGTAGTTGTAGAGGGCAATGAGGTCCCCCCTCAGCTTTCTCTTCTCCAAACTAAACATGTCCAGCTCCCATATGAGTTGTTCTCTAATCCCCTCACGAGCTTGGTAGCTCTCCTCTGGGCACACTCCAGCATCTCAACGTCTTTCCTATAATGAGGGGACCAGAACTGCATGCAGTACTCAAGATGTGGCCTCACAAGGGCTGAGTACAAGGGCACAGTAACTTTTCTGTTTCTGACCACACTATTCGTGATCCAGGTCAGGATCCTGTTGGCCTTCTTGGCCACCTGAGCACACTGCTGGCTCATATTAAGCTTTCGAGCCACTCATCCCTGACCCTGTAGCATTGCCTGGGGTTGTTGTGACCGAAATGCAGGACCCAGCACTTGACTTTATCACTGCAAATGTGACAGACCACAGGAATTCAAAAGGATTATTGACTTCTCAGAGTAAAATTTCTTTTCCTTAACAGTTAACATTTGAAAAATAGTATTCAATGAAATCAAGCTCGAAATTCTTGCTCCTCCATACAGCAAGTATTAAATGATATGACAATTTCTATGTAAGCAAAGGCACTTAATATTCAAAGTGATTTTTACACATTTTCATCATATCACTATATGCAGAATGAGCAATTTGTAAGTGCTAAAATGAAAATACTTTCTGAAAATAGAAATTGACAAAACAGGTGTCTTTGAAAAGGTTTTATTAGGAAAGTTACTTTGAATAGCTGGGGAAGCTGAAACCAAGATAAGGCTTATGGAATGGTTCAAAAGACATGCCAAGGTTCAACCTTGAAGATTTTTGAAACCTTGGCTTGAATGTGAACATGAAATATAGCAAAATAATGTGGATTAAGAGGGCTTTCATTAGTTAATTTTAATTAGAAAAGAATCTGAGTTAAAAAGAAACAGAAATAAGAAAATAGGAATTTATCAGGTATATTTAATAGAACCATAGACATATTGGGTTGGAGGAAGTGTAGCTGCCAAGAATAATTACTTCTTGCATTCTAGAAGTTAATCTGGGTGGCAGAGGAGCATTCAGACTTATGTTTTAGGACATGTACAGAAGCACTGAGCCCTTGATGTGGACCTTCCAAAATGCAGGAAATCTTAAAGCAATTTTACACTTGGAGTCAAGAATAGGAGAAAAACAGGCAATCACTGAAAAGGAAAATTCACTTTCTTGTCAATTATGAATCTATACACAGTCTTCGGTGATGTGTGCTTTTGAAAACTTAAATATTCCCCATACATTACTTGTCATTTGGCTTGAATAAAAGGTATGTAATTCAAGGATGCAATTAGACCGTTAATAATAAAATTAATCAATTATTTAATAATTAATAACATAATAAAATAATAAAAAATAACTTAATAATAAAATTCTTGTCTATCTGGTACTTTTCTGTGAAAGTCAGTTTCAGAGGTGCCTCTTCATGCACAGGGTTGTGAAACCTCTGTTTATTAAGCTGTTTCTCCAATTTCTCAAACTCGCTTTCTTCAACAAAAAATGATGGACTAGACTCTGACTTTGTGTATTTGGAAAGGCAGTAGATAAGTAGGGCAGAGAAAACATTTGGATAATTTTTGCTGGTTGCTAGGACATGCTACCACAAAGAGAATGCCACATATCGATCTTACACTAGCATTTCACTAAGTATTTCACTAAGCATCATTACCCAAAGCATTTCAGTGGAGTTGTTGAGAATAGTTTCTCCACTGTGAGAGAAAAAGCTTGCCTCAGTGTAGGATCAGTGAATATACATATTAAAGATTTAAGAAAATCAAACTGATTGGTCTCTGAAATAGGATTTCATACAATCAGACAAGCGTTAGGCTGGTCACCTGGTTTCCTCCCACCAAATTAGCTTCAGGAACGTTGGACCTGATTTACTATATCCTTATGGAGAAGGCTGATAGTACACTAAGAGCAGCCTCATGATTTCATGGGTCTGCTTAGACAAGAAGAACAGTATTTAGTGTAAATAAGCCTGCCATATCTGGACCCTTAACATTTTCCTATCCTTTGACTGTATACAGGTGATTATATTCAGGTGTACTTACAAAGAGATTATAATTACTGTGAAAGATTACAATAATTCCTTTCTTAGTATGTCAGACAATACTGATTGACTTTCCACCATACCTTCACTTGCATGACGGTCCCTAAAAATGTTCTTGGGATGGACGTTAAATCCTTCTATGTCATGTACTGAAGATGCTCTCCGTATACTACAAATACTCTCCTTTGATCTGGAATGGGTTAATGGATTGCTTGTCTGTATCGGATCAGGGTAAAGTCTGTCCCATTGCTGTTTAGGTGATGAATGATCAAGTGGTCCTGATATATTAACCAAAGGTGAAAATTTAGCGGGTTGAATCAGTGCTTTAGTATCATCCACTTCTGGACTACAGCTTTCTTTTGTCGGTGATTTAAAGTGCTTCATCGCCACTGAGTCATCGCTGTGCTTAGATGAATCGATTATCACTGCATCAGGGTCTTCCTGTGGCAAGGATTGCTTTCTGTAGGTTAGAAGTCTCAGTCCAGGTATCCGGAACCCAAAAAGTCTGCCTACATGTAAATAAATACAAAAGAAAAAATGTTCATTGCCATGAAGCTCTCTTATTTTATCACACACAGTCAGAGTGCATTACAAGAGCTATCAATAATTGTCCATTTCCTGGTAAATTAGCAATGGAATATTACACCTGTAAGATTGTTATTGTCATGGGGTTAAATGTTTTCATACTTCTATCAGACAGAAGTTACTGAGCTCAGAATAGGGATACAGGAATTGATTCTACAGTCTGTTTTACAAGGCAAGGTTATATCTTGTGATGATTCTTTATAAATTAAAAACCTATGCACTTATAAAAGACTGCTAGAACACATCAAAGTACTTTGCTTGGTAGCTGCTATCCTGAAATAGGTATTTGTGGATTCTTTTATTTGTAGATCTCCATATGCTTAAGAGTCTACTGTTGACTTGCTGATGTATTTGCCTCAAATCAAACAGGAAGATATCAGCATTAAACCTCCAGGCAAAAAAAAACCAACCCAAACTGATGAAATGCAATGAAACATTTGAATTATTTTAAAATCACAATTTTATGCAGGCATAAAAAACCAGCAACACAGTTCCCAACCCCACCTGCACCAGTACTAGCTGCAATTATCTTTTCCACACTTGTGTGGCTGTAGGCTTAGTAGGGCTTGGTATACTGAATGGCAATGTAGGCTAGTTTGAGTGTGTGGAAAACTAACAATGTCATGTAAGAAATATCAGTAGCCAAAAGGAAATATAAAATACAGTGGAAATAAAGAAGAAGAAATAAAGGGAAGAACTGTAAAATTTAAAGACCATCCCTCTAAAAATACCTAACCCAGATAGCGCATATTTTAAGATATTGTATGATAGAAGTCACAGATGGAGGCACAGGGACTTCTGTCATATAGAAAACACAGTAAACAGTTTCTAAAAATGAATAATAATAAATAACAGAATTAAATAATTTAAATAATTGAAGCAATCATTGCATAAATGTTATGATTTATCCAATAGATTCTTGCCATTTATCACTTTACTTCATCCCTTTTCTACAAAGACTCAATACCAAAATGATTTCTCAGAGGATATCTCAAAAAGTCTTATTATTCCTTCTTAGTGGGATAAGGAATTCTGTTCAGGGGATTTAATTTTTTTCAGATAGTTTTAATTGACAGCATCTGTAGCTAGCTAATATTCACGAATATTTGGTACTGAAATTCATTATCTCGTGCTGAAATGTTTTGGAATGGTCTTTCATTGATGCTTGTGCTCAGCAGTAAATGTAGAACATTTCATAGCACAGCTTAATCATATTTTTTAAATGAATGGCCTACATGCTTGGTATTAAATTCATTTTGAGTTCTAAATCAATTATAGCCCATGTAAGAGCTAGAGTTTTTATATTAGACAACACTTCAGGTCCATCTAGCACATCTGATATTTTCTAGAGGTCTGATATTTCTAGACCTCTGATACTTTCCAGTAACGAACACATAGAGAAGGATTTTGAGAACCACCACACTGTGTTACTTCTTCCAGTAAATGTACTCCATTCCTGGCTGTCTGCAGTTGAGGTTTTTTTGAAACACTGTAGGAATCAAAATATTCCTGTAGGACTCCATAATATTAGCCTACATTTGTGAAAAAGTATTTCCTGCTCCTGCCCGCTACAAATCTGTTGCTTTGGGGAAAGTTCAATTTCTTATGATATGAGAATAATTGCTCCCTTTTTATAGTCTCAATGATTTTAAGGCTTTTCATGAGTCAGTTACATTCCCACCTGCATTCCTCTTCTCCAAGCTGAAGAATGCCAGTGGAACTCTGCTGTTTACCTATGATCATCCTTCTCACTCTTCATAGTTCCTTTTAATTTCTAATGTAATCGTTTTTGACTGTGGCCTGAGCTACTTTCAGACTCAGAGATCAATGCAGTGACATAATGGTTATTATTTTGATCTTAGTTCCTACCCTTGTAACTTAGTTCCTACCCCTTTTGAGTTACCTTCCTAGCCTGTGTTAATTTAAGGTCCTGTCACGACAGCTAAGAGATTTCTTTCTTGTTTATCTAGTTTAATCTCTATTGTTACGTCTTTTAAACATGTTTCACCATTTGGCCACTCAGTGTCCAAGGATATGCCTGTAATTCTCATAATCTAAATAATTTTGTAACATCCACAAACATTTTCACCTTACTGTGTTCACCTTTTTGATCCAAGTAATTAAAAATGTAGTAAATACGAAACTCTATGAAACTCTACTGGTAACACAACAGCAGTTAGAGGAGCCAATACCCAATCTACACAGTGATGGTAAAATTGCAGAAGCTCTTAGGTTGGAATGGACCTCAAATATCATCTGGTTTCACCCCACCTGCCCTAGACAGGGACACCTCTCATTTAACCAGGTTGCCCATCCAACCTTTTCCTGAACACTTCCAGGGGCCATCCGCAATCTCCCTGGGTAACCTGTTCCAGTACCTCACCACCCCCACAGTGAGGAATTTTTTTCCTAAGATCCAGTCTAAATCTACCCTCTTTTAGCTTGAAACCAAATGATATTCAGTAGAGGGCTCCTTGGAAACATTCACATTCCTTACAGTTTACTAAATATACTTCAACAAATTGCTTGCATTTGAAATTATTGAAAGACGTAAAAATATTTTCATTTTTTTCAATAGATGTAAAATCGAGTTGTAAACCAGTTTATAAATCATGTCTGAGAGCTTATTTCATCAAAAGTGAAACACATGCTTAATTTTTTTTTCATCAATTACATTCAACTTCTTAAAAATACCATTCATAAGGTTTTCTGGCATTAGATACTGTTAAGAGCTTTTTGCTGGCACTCTATTTTAGTCGTATTCATGGTGGTACAGATGGTCTTTTCTGCTTCACAAAGCTAACATGACCATGTTATACTGCATTACTGATTTAGCTGTCTAACTGCAGTTCAGCTGGAAAGAATACTCGGTGAGTATTTTGCTTCTTGCTGACACTTGGCCATGAAATAGAAAACTTCCATTAGTATATTTTTGCTGTTCTTATATACAGTGTACTAAGCAGTCTCAAAATGAAAATACCTATTTTCTGCTTTTTAATTTGAATATTCTTCAGAGGAGGAGTATTGCTATTCAGAGTATAGATAAAGAGCTGTACAAGATGTTGGACATTCAGCTCTCTCCTGCAGTATCGCTGCTAAAGCTATCAGGAGGCCCATTCAGAATTTGTCTACTTTATATTGTACTTCCTTGCTCAGTTCAGTAATAATACAGTTTGTCAGGAAGCAAAATCCATGGCCCCAGGCCTGCTGTCCCAGTTTAGACTAAAGAATTAGTGGGGGCTTACCTGGCACACTGTTTATGGGCTACGATCTTTTATTTGAATGTGGACTGCCCTGCTTTGTGTAGGTATGATGTTAGAGCTCATGTATCTTGGTTTGCAATACTAAAACTTCTTTGAGATGTGGCTAGCTATTTGCTATAAATATGCAGATGTTGCATTAAAATCCTTATGTGTTATTGAAGTTGAAGACTAGTTTGCTGAGTTCTTCTAAATGCTGAGTCAGAGATTTGAATAATTGTGGATTGCCAAGAGCAACCGAGGAAAGCAGTTGAGTCTGAGTCACAATTCCAGGCTTACATTCCACCTCCTCATTTCAAACCTTGCTTCACTGAATAAGTACTTTGCAAATGAGTTAATCTGTTGGTTGCATTAATTATCTGTGCCATCTAGGCTAACGCTTAAGAGTTTCTAAATAGCAGAACTCAGTAAAAAAAAATACTGCAGATAAGAAAGAATGCTTCTAAATTCTTTGTAAATGTAGTTGTCTCCCAGTCACAAATTCAAGTTGACTTTTCTTCCCTTCTGAGAACAATTCAGTCTCGTATTTTAGGATTCAAAGGAGGAGAGATATAGAATTTATGGGGAAACGATGTGGTTTCTAATAGTTTTGTGAAAAAAACTGTAGGGAGAAAGCCTATCTCGATAAGAAAGCTTAAAAGCCTTGCTATAGCCTTGCTTTTCCATAAGTATTGAAGCAGGAAATGTTACCATCAGTGAGAAACAGCACTTTGCAAACACTAAATGCACTACACTTCATGTAGAATTTTGTGGCAGAGAAAAAAAACTTGGTCCAAATTTCCTGCCATATCAATTTCCATTTCATTTTGAAAATGAGGTGTTCCAGCAAAAACATAGCTGAATAAGATTTCTTTAGTAATCCAGCACACTTCTGCGGCAAGTAATTCCCCTATCTGTTCTGTGTAAGCATTCTGTTGCAAGGAAGGGAACTGATATTTGGCCCAGATATTGTCTTGCTATGTTGAAGCCAATTCTCACATCTCCAGTGATGAAAATGAACACTTGCACACTAGACACGATGGCAAAGCTAGAGAAACGCCTACAGCCGAGAGAGCTCTACTTTCGGTACAATTTCATAGTGGTTTTAGGATGACTGGTAGATGGTATGTGGAATCCCAAGTAATTTAGCCCATGTTAATGCACTCTGGAATACTAGCTTCCTGTCCTGAGCACTGTGAAAAGACAGTCCTGAGAGACAGAAGGTGGGCTGACATTATGGATCCTCAAATAATTTCTCAGGCAATTTTTATAGCATCTCTAGTACCACTGTTATTTTCAGGATGGTACTGATCCAGAAAGCAGTATCTGAAGCTGGTTCCAGGCAAAATATACCAGTAGATGGTCTCAGGCGCCATAGCTAGGAGCTAGATTTAATCTATAGGAATTTCAACTTTCTTCTGGTTTAGACTTTCCAAAATTAAATCAAAGGAACTCAAATTCATAAAACATTAGCCCAGGATAAGTTAAGTGAGGTACTGAAACTATCAGAACTACTTCTTGGTGTGATGTACTATCTGTCCTTTGCATACATCAGTAACAAAAGGAAGGCTAGGGATGACATATCCTGAGGGAACATGGAGGCCTGGTCACAGGCACTTTTTTTAGCTTTAAAATTTAAGGTTGCATTTGAGGTCTATCAGCATTAGTAACAGCAACATTATGTTCTCTCATGAGCAAGGAAATTGTTCTATCTCCCCACTGGCATATTTTTGCGTTCAGACTATACTTCTAAAAGCTGCTATTGAAAATAACAAAAAGAATATGATTCCAGATCTCTTTGTCTAAACATAGGTCTCTGAGGTAGCCTGTCAAAACAGGAGAAGGGAATGAAGTCTCTGGCTACATGTGTGTGGATATTCTGTGTGGTTGATCAGTGAACTGAGTCTGAACAATGTTAACAAGGTCTTCCTCTAAAGACAGAGTAGTTAAATTCTTGTGCCATGACATGGACCTGCACGTATTTGTCTGGTGTTCTTCCCATTTCTTGATGGAGATGTCATTTTATCAATTATCCTAAGGTTATAGGATTTATAGCTTGAAAAAGCCATAAAATAATTGGTTCTCTCAAAGAGAGTTTACTTCCTGTATATGTATTTAAAAGTGGAAAAAAAATAAATAACTGCAATATAATAAAATAATAACCAGAACAACTCATATTATATGCAAAGAATTTGTCAACTAGCACCATATTTTGCTGTCTTGCTGTGAATATTATGGGATTTTTAGTAGCTGGAAAAAAATTAATTCCATCTACTAAATCAAATTCTCAAAATATTCTCAACCCTTCATCACCTTGGTTTCCAGTCTTCATGAAATAAAAGACATTGTTTCTGTCTGAGACAGGAAGTCTGAAGACATTCCCTGTATTTTTTTAACACTGAAATAATATTCCACTACCTAATTCCACTGTGTGTTTTGTCTCGTAGTGATTGAAATTGCATACAAGAACTTTCAGTGATAATAAGCTGAAAAGTATCACTGCATTTGGTTTTTAGATGTATTATAATAATACTAAAGTCAATGGTTTAGCTGTTATACCTACAGTTTTGCAAAAATAAGTCTTCAGAGAGTGAGAACATGAGCCATATTTTGACTTGCACTTTTCTAGGATTATATAAAAGGTAATGAGATCTTGAAATAATATAACCAGCACAAAGCAATAAAAGGACTGTAGTAGATAGAATTTTAGAAGACAGATTTACCTGAAGAAGAGCCACTTGAAAGGTTGTTATCATCTGAAATACAATTAAACTAGATTTACAAAAAGTTTTCGCTTAAGAGGAAACAGACTCAAAAAAATAAACAATTAAGAACGGAAGGTGGAGTATCAAATTTCCTCGTATTTTAGAAGAAAATGCAAGACAGGTGAAGTTATATACAGTTTGTGTAATCTGCAGAAAATAGTTCTAAAGGTACATTGCCTTTTGATTTGGGAAATTTAAGAACTGTTCCATCAAGAAGGACTATGACAATTACCACGTTGGTTGAACAGATCAATATATGTTCCAAATTACCAAGTGTTAAAGTTGCGTAATATTTCAGAGAGAAAATCTAAAGTAGATGTTTCCAGACTAACACAGTATTTATCATGAACTGGAGCTCTTTCAAATTTTATAGTGATAAATTCTTTGCTAGGAAAAGCCACTTTGTTTGGAAGAAAATTACTGAAAAGGAGAATTCATGATCTTCTTTGGAGGAATGGGTTTTATTTACTGACATTGTTCACAACAGGACATTAAAGAAGTTACGTAGTCCTGATAAGGCTCACTGATTTCATTTATTGAATTACTGAGGCTGGAAAAGGCATGGAAGATCATGAAGTCCAGCCTATGACCTAACATCATCACAATCACCTAGACCTTGGCACTAAGTGCCACATCTAATCTTTTCTTAAATAGCTCCAGGGATGGGTTGTCAACCAGTACTTCCAGGACCCTTTATACCAGACCTCTCACCGGCCACTCATGCCCAGTGTGTAGTGTTGCAGGGGGTTACTGTGCCCAAACTGTAGGACCCTGCATTTGGCCTTGTTAAACCTCATCCTGTTGACCTATGCCCACCGACCGAGTCTAAAAAAAATAGGGAATGCTTCATGAACATGCATGTCATCCTTGCACAAGGGCCATGCTAATCTTCTGAATTGTTTAAATACAGACGCTGAAGCGAGCGCATGTATTCAAGGAAAGAGCTGCTCAGACTTTGCCTATTGTTTTTCTTAGAAACGCCCAACTTATCTGGTTGTTATTCTCCTTATTCTAGTCCAGTAATAATGACACAACTCTCTGCCTGAGAAATAAAACACTGGTATTGTCAATTCCCTTGTTTTTTATCTAGGAATCTATTTGGTTTGTCTATTCTACAATAAAGTGATTAACCCCCCCACACACTTCTTACACCCAGTGTCCTTTGAAACTTTCTGAAATACATTCAAGTATTTTTTTCTGCTACCCAGTAAGTTGTTTTTATCTAAGCTCAAGGTACTTGAGAGTTTTGATTTCTCCTGTTTGAAGGTTATGATCTGTAATTCAATTTATCAAGTGTACAGGGGTGTTAAGTTCTCTGTGCTAGTTCTTCTTACGAACAACAGAGACATTCATCTCTCTCTTCAACTAGAGGCTGATGCAAGACTGCCTGCCTTTATAACTTCCCAGGTGTATGTATTATGGTGTGGGATGACTGCAAAATCCTTAGCCTAGCCTTCAATTTCCCTGACAGAACACACTTGTTTTAAATGAAAGAAATCTCCTGGCTATAGTTCAACCCACGAATCCTTTTCATACTTGCATTTGCTATGTATTTATTTAAATAGCAAAAGGGAGAATTTGCAGGGTCTCTGCAGTCACTGTTCCATTGCCTCTCCAGTTTGCACAGATCCCTCCACTGAGAGCTGCTTAGAGCTGTGTCATTCCCTCTTTTTGATGTATAACCTCTTTAAGGAGAAAGTGCCTTTTTTAATCGAATATTCGTACAAGATATAGAGCTGTGGTTCTGTGATCCTAGCCGGGAGAGGCTGCAATGCAAACAGCTAATTACAGTCACTAGAATCCAGGAAGGCTTACTTTCTAACCTGAACCCCAACAGTAAATGTCATGAGGAAACAGAAATACAGCCACTCTGTTTGTATTTCTCTGTCTGTAAATAAGACCAGTAGAATTTCTTAATCTTAATGGCTGTTGTGCTAATTAGGCAGCTAAGCATTTGTGAAGTGCTGAAGGTGAAAGCAACAAAGGCTCATCTTTTACCGGTGATTGCTGTATGGCTTTATTCCTTTGCCAAGAGTTCAACACTGTTTCAGTTCACCTAACATTCACTGTAATTTACCTTGGAGACAAATACACATATTGACACTGGGGTTGTCAACACTATGCTGCTGGTTGGCTAGACAGAAACCTTTGTCCTCCTGGCCACAGTTTTCCTTGACTATCTCTCACTTATGATGAATTTGCTCCCAGAGGTGCAGTTAAAAATAAGACCTTGGACATAATTCTCAGTGAATTTTTGGCAAAGTCAGGGGGTTACTATTGCTTATACGTGCCATATTCTATGTGGCACACTTGTACGGATGAAATGGAATGCAGTAACTCATGACAGCACTGCTGTCTCGATATTTTCAGAAAAAACGTGTATGCTTGACTCTCACTCAGCTGCTAGGCTGACTTAGACAGCACAGTGCTTTGCACAGAGGTAAACAAATACTGGGTTTTAGGTGATTTCTGACCTAAAGGGAAAAGCCTGATAGGAATTTCATTTGCTCTTGTTTTATTTGTAACTTCAGTGGGTGCAGTGAACTCTGCTCCTGAGAGGTAACTCCACTGACATGACCAGGATAGAGGCAAAGCTGGTGAAGCGTAAGCACCTCGATGAACATCCATGCTTGAGAATTTTTTTATTACAGTTTTAGCTATTTTAAGAGCCTGTTCATTTTGTTTCAGTCTTATCCAAAGGTATGTTATTTATTTCATGTGCAACAAATCCTCTGATTTCCCTTAGAGAAGAAATACAAGACATCATTTCAATCTGTCATTCACAGGTTTATAGATTTTGAAGTGATAAAATGATAAGACAATCCTCAAATATCCCTCTGTAGCAGAATGCAATTATATGCTTAATCAAGTAGCTTTCTGGCCTTTTTCCCATGAGCTCTGTTTTGCAACCACTGTTAGCTTTTAAGTGACTACTTCTACTTCAAAAATTTTTGAAGTTAAATGAATAAAACTTGTTATGAAACTCTCTCATCTGACTTTAGTTCTTCTAGCCTACTTATTTAAAAGACTGTTGTTTTAGGCAGTACTGGAGTAAATGGTGCAAAAAGCAGTTGTAAGACAGTAATGTGTGTACGTTACAACCCTACATACTGTCTGCTTTGAGTAGAAAACTGTATTTGCCTTCTTCATACTGAACTCAGTATCCTCAAATCTACGACTGTCAGTGCAAAATGGCTGTTGATTTTCTCTGTGCTCAATCTGTGTTATGATAGATTTTGATTTTAACAGTACTAGCTTTACACATGCGAAGTATTTGACAGCTTTGAAGAACAGAATCAGGTGCCAGGAGTAAATATTGATTTATGCCATTGGTTGCATAAGATTTCTGTAAAAATTCCTCACCAAATTGGTAGAGTGGATGAACTTGCCAGATTGGAAGGTTTGACAGATTTGGGAATGACGTTGCACACTTAGGTTCCCTTTCCTCAACAGATGATTTAAAAGCTGTATTTGTAGATAGCAGTTATAGTAGGATTTTATAATAGAGAATTAAATGAAGTATAACACACTCGACAGGAATTCTTAACTCATCTTAATTTGCTGAACAAGTGTTAGTAGTACACAAATTTAAATGATAATTTAGTGGTGTTCGCAGTGTTTCTTTGCTAAGCTGGTATAAAACCACATCTTTTTTTCATTTAGTTCAGTATGGAAAAGAGAAATCTTTTAATTTCTCTTTTACAGTATAGCAGGAACGAGGTATCTTCTTTTGTATCTTGATAAATATCTATTCTTTATGCATTATTTTGGTGGGAGTTGAAAAACTATACAACTTGGGCATATTATTACATTCATGAAAATTAATGAAAAACAATTTGGGGAATAACTTTTCAACACTGCAGTAGTGGCAAGCAAATGTAATGTTGTTGTAATGTAGATGTGATAGAGAACAGTTCACAAGAACTACTGTAGTATCAGTGAAATCCATTTTTAAGGCTTATGCAGCTCAACGTTTTAGCACTAATGTGCTAATCAAATGCCCTTTCACTTACAAAGCAAATATTTATGGCTTCAAGCATTGCACAGAAAACATGAGGCAGAGCAAAGGTAAGTGTTTTTATCTTTGGCTATCATAGTTAATGTCTGAAATTGTGAAACATTCATATGATCTAAACAAAGGCAGTGTGAAAAAAACCCCAGAAGTTACTAGAAAAGACTTTAAGCAAGAGTTAAAGTCTTGCTTTTATCTGGAAATGAGACAAAATTAGGAAACAATGAGTGGATCATAAATGGACATCTGTAACAGAAATCTGTAAGTCTCACTAACTGCATGCTGTACAAACACATTCCACGCCGGAGAAGAGGATATTACCCAGTCAGGGAAGAGGTGCTTAGAGAAGAAATCCAATCCCTCTATCTGGATATAAAGATGGGCCAGATGCAGTATCAAATAAATTCATTCAGAAGTTTAAACAAAATGAAATGACAAATGGTTTTAGGCTATTTTTTCCCCCCAAAGGCAGGACTTCTTTATGAACAATGAATCCCTTTGTTTCACTAGTGAAATGACATTTACTGAAATATAGAATTGTGGCAAAGCACGAAAGCAGTGGAACAGGAAAGAATGAAAAAACCCTGTTGTCTGTGATTTAGTAGTTCTTTACAGCTTCGGTGTTTACCTTTTCTGATCAGACTGCCATAGAGAAATGATGGTCACTTCTTGCAAGGAAGAATAAAGCGAATAAAAGGATAAGTCCAAAGGGTTTTTACATCGCCATTTTCAAGCACGTATCTTCACTTCTCACATTACTGCCTAATCAGCTTTTTGATGTCTGAGCTCAACCAAGCAAATGGCAGTTGCCTTCCGTAAGTCTTTAATTTGTTCAGAGGGCCTTCATCCCTTTAAAAGGTTGGAATTTATCTTCATGTTACAGCCGTGCGTATGACATGAAATGCTTTTTTCTTCCATTGCGTTAGATTTCAGTCATGAGGGGTAGTGCAGAAAGCAGCCTTGTTTCAGAACTGTTGGCTGCAGCCAGCAGAATAGGTACTTTTAAAAAAAATAAAGGCTTCTCAAAGTTGCAGTTGATAAATTTGGTGTCAACTCTTAATGAATCAATTAGAGGAAGAATGATAGTATGGAAGAGTTATTTTATTTTCTAGGGGCAGGAAAATAACTGTAATCTTTTTATTTCCTATTCACTTTTAGCCCTTCTCTCCTGCAATGTGACTCAGTCATTTTTATTTGCTTTCATGTGGAAAAGACATTCTAATATAAGAAAACTCAATCTAAGGAGCTCTGGAAAGAAATCTCTCATGATCTGTATAGCAGATGTTAATACAATCTGAAATCTTTTGTCTTTTGTCATTAGCTGTTGCTTCTCTTGGTTATTTGTCAAAGATGCATTGCACTTGTTATAGGTTGGTTCCCTCTCTATTTTTGTTTTCTGCATTGGTTGCTGGATGTGAACAGATTTTGTCTCCTTGTTTTGTTTTTTTTTCTGAACCAGTACCCATTCCTATCCATTTTGTGATCCTATGACAGCAGATCACCTGCTTTATCTGGTGATGTACATCCTAATTAGTAAGACAATTAAAAACTAACTTCCTGCTATTTATATTTCTAATGGCAAGAACATGACTTAAAGGAGATCTATTTGCTGGTAAACAATCTACTCTTCTTGTGACTTCTTTTGTTGCTTATTGATCCTGCTCTAACTTTTCTAAATTTCAAGGCTTTTATTTGTATTAATTTAAAAACCACCATTGCACTGTACACAATATCTTACAGTTATTTTTGGATGTTTTGCACAGGTTGTCCTCTTTCTTAAGAATTATCTCTGCCAAGAGTAATTTTGGCTATGTAGCATCTTTTGCATCACCAGTCTTCCCATCCTACCCACATAACAGTCTGCTCTGAAACCACAAGTAACTAGGTAGGAGTAAGAGTTGCCATGTGCCTGCTCCAGTTTCTGCCAGTTTCTGGCATCTGGCTGTACCCACAGGCAGGAAAACAGTTCAAGTCACCTTTCTTTGCTTCCTTTAGCACCTTGATCTCTATTATGTACCAAGCTTGGCGAACCACCTATTCATTTCTCAAGTACGCTCAGCAAGGAAATCACTCGTATATGTCAGGTGTGAAATACTGTAAAACAAAAGGATATTTTGACTAAGTGTTGTGGTTTTTTTCTGCAGCTGTCCTTGTTAGCAACTTTTCACTTAAAAATATGGCAAGTGACAACACGTGAAAATGTACAGTGATGTATCACAGACAGCAGAACAAAAAGCTCTTTTTGAGGACATGGAGCTTCACCCCCTGCCCTGGGGTATTTTACCTTCTACTTTGCCAATAAAACCAGTAACACCACATGAAGAATGCACCAGCTAAACCATTATATTTACGTTATGATATAGTTTTATAGATCCAGGTTATTTAAGAAAATCCTACAAAACAGAAAAGAAAGTATAAAGGCAGAAGATATAAAAAATCTTTAGAAAACTATTTAGAAAAGCTATTTATACATTTAAAAACACATTTTCATTTAAAACCACATTTTCATGTAAAAACACATGCTATCCAGTGAACAGCAGTTGAGTGAAGATTGCTGATTTCCAGTAATGGCAGTTTTCCTTTCCATGGTCTTAGACCTACTAGGAAAGATTTTGGCCCAACGGGAGTGACTCAATCGGAGCTCTTTCTCGATGCTTAATGAAAAGAGTGGTTTTTAGTATTCCAATTAGATACAGAAACGAATGTCAGTCTTTTAAAGATGTGAATTCTTTTTCAATATTAGGGAAGGACATTCTGTTTATCTAATTTGTTTTGATAAGCACAGAGCTTTGAGTGAGATTCTGCACATTCTGTCCAGAAGATCCAGTGTAGAAAGTCTAGATGATGAAGAATCACAAGAACTACTAATGCTATATACACAGCTACAGGCCTTCTCCGTACAGTCTTCTCAACATAGCTAGCAGAATAATACTGTGTCATCGCTTCCAGAAGTGCATACTGCTTATATTAGGAAAATTCTCCCCTTGTGTCTCACAGTTTCTGCACTGTTCTGTCTCCTATCCAGACAAAACTGAAGTGATGATTGAACAATCAGAAATCATAGGTTCCAGACCCCTTTATCATCCTAACATGAAAGATTATTATACAGTGAAAATATATTTAGAGCAGCTGCTAAGCCACCCAGGGTAGGCTGTTAATGCTGCCTGTTAGAGCAAGCTGTGCTTTACCAAGAACTTGTACAAATGGGGGGGTGTTCTGGGAAATGTAGTAAGATCAGATTATGGAGTGTAAATGTAAAGCAGAAGGCTCATGAGGCATTGCTGCACAGAGTGAAGGCCAGTCAAAGAGCGCACTTTCTGCAGACACTGAGACGGAAAGTTGCAGTCTAGCTGTAAGAGAAGTGGGCTTTTGATTTTGAGAATACTCCTAGAGTGGAAGGAAAACAAAAGCCTTTCCTGAATATCCAAAAACACTCGTATATTTCAAGCAAGCCTAAATACTTTAAAATCATGGTATTACTCATGCTTTTACTTTTTTCCTCATATTTTATACTTTCTAGTCTAACTTATTCAAATCTCCACTATTTTTAATATAAATATTTAATAATATTTATATATTTATAATATTTTATAATTTAATATTTATAAATTATAAATATTTTCATAAAATATAAATATTCAGATAGGCTAAGGTGAAATTTTTGGGCTACATCATAATGTGTTTTTTAAAGTACAGGTTTTTATTCATAATTTTTCTGTAATGTGCTACTCTGAAATGTTTTATCTTCCCTCAGTACTCACAAGGTCCGTGCTATTAGTAATACAAAAGACATGGTATCTTGCCAACACTGTAACACATTTCCTGCATTTAAGTTCTTATTGGTTTGGATTTTTAAATTAGTCACGGAATAGGCCTAATGGAATTTCTTTGGTATCATTATTGCCCAGGTTAATTCCTCTCCCAGATAAGAATAGAGGTAAGCAGAGAACTTTCAATGGGTAACTTACGATTTACAAGTTTGGATGGCAATATTGGCTTCTCAGGAGATACCTCTCTCTCTTCGTCTGTTACATACTCAAAGTTAATAATAAACATCATTGCTACTCCCTCTTGATTTTTCACTGGAATTATGTGGGTGTTGCAAATGAAAGTAGATCCTGCAAATGGAGAAAATAAAAGAAAGAAACACATAACTGAAAGGAAACTTAATTTTTATCACAATTCACTAAGAGATAGTGAAGAGTATTTCCTTCAGTTAGACAATGGAACATCAAACACACTTTAATTTAAGAAGGGAAATTGTCACAGAAAGAAATACATCTATTGATAATTTATTAGATTATTACTTCATTCAAAAAATCTGCCCAGTAAAATGTCAGCTCTACTTCTTGGGTTTTTTATTCGTTGGAAGTAGCTATATAGACAGACTTGTGATATGGAGACATTTAGCAAAAAGTAGCAAAGCAAACACTGTTCCAACCACAACACTAGCAAAGAAAGCAGAACACCATTCTTCTAAATGTCAAACATTCTTCAAACTTTTGGTTCTATTACAACAGGATGAATCATGCATTAAATATTTATGGGCGTAAATATATCACTATTCTTATTTTAGCTCTCAATCTTTTAGGATCTATATAATGTTATTTAGCTTCATGTTAAAAGTTATAGTTGTTATCTGATTCTATGAGACTTTATATTCTATCACAAAAAAACCCTTCGAAGCTGTGGTAATAATTTTCAGAAATATTTGAACTAATTGTTTTACACAATTTCAAGTATAAATTTTAAAGTACCCTGGTTTTCATGTACGTGGCACACACCCAGGTCATTCAGAAACAAACAGAAGGTGTAATTCATCACATACTCAAGGCGTTCTTGTTCAAATGCCTTGTTACAGACTTACAGAATTCTTTGTGTTAACTCTTCCAGTATAACTCTTAAGAAGTTTCATTAGTTTCAATTCAACTCCTTCTATTAATCTAACAGAACACAGTAGTATTGTATTGCTTACAGCAGTACAACAACACGCTAAAAGCTTCATGCAAACACACATGTGGGATGATGTCTTTCCATGATAACTACGAACTGGTTTAATGTACATCATCTGCAATTTACACTTTCAAACGAGGTAATCGCTGAAACTTAACAGGCTGTTTAATTTGATAAGAAAGGGATACTGATCCTGCTTAGACAAGAACCATTTTTACATTATTTTTTTGCACTGAGTAGGGACATAAGAAAGATTTATATCATTATAACCAAGATCTGGCTCCGCATATTCTTTGCTATAATGTGGTATGCATAGCAGTTTGAGCTATGTATAAATTTGACATGCTGGCCCTCCAGATTTGCAGCTGTACCTTCAATCTCTTTAATAAACCAGTTAAGCTGTGGCACTTGCCACAGTTGCCATAGTTACAAGCTCAATGACTTTAGTAAACAGAAAATAAGCAATTTAAGGCTGTTCCATTAGTGCTAAAAATAGAAGTGCTGCAGGCCAAGCGTTGCCACATAGACTGGTTAAACGGAGGATCTGAAGAGAATTTAGAAATCTTTGTGTTTTTTAGCTAGCTAATAAAAATACATATTGAGTTTAAACAGTCAACATTCTATTTGTTGATCCACTTCAAACGAAATGCTCTCTCATGACATGGACTATGCTTTGCTATGCAGTTTAGGCCAATATTCCCCACTCAAACACATCCAACACAAAAGATTCCGAGTGGGTTTTGGTGGAGGTATCCCTGGCTTTGGAGAACGCTGAACTCCAGTGCATCAAACGGTTTTCAGTTTTTGCAAACAAGAATAACGAGGAGCTTCAGACTTCTTGAAAAACTTTGCTGCTTTTGAAAGCAACGGTGTTTCAGCTTTTGAAATGCTTCCCAGAGTGCTAAGCAGTGACACGTTATCACTATCACGCGTTTATGTAGAACATTCCGCCCTCAAGCATTTACAAACTTCATTTGTACTGGAGCTAGGGATTTGTATCTCTGGGGAGATGCAGAAACTGCTTTAACAGTCCACAGCTTGAGAACATGGCAAAAAATAGTACAGGGTTAAAAATTAAGTCATATATAGAAATATTTTGGGAACAAAAAATGAGAAAGATTCATATCTGGTATAATTTAGCATAGTTCCTTTGGAGATCGAAGGTTAATGGATCCGGTGCAGATTGTTAGTCTGCAGTTTCCCCAAGTCACCTAAGCCTTTTAATAGGCATAGAATATTTGCTGTGTGCCAATGACTGTAAGTGGAGTTCTGCAATTTAACCAAAATACAGTGCCTGTCACAGTCACTGTTGGTCTTTAGTACATAAACTGTTACCAGTTACACACCTACCAAGGTCTGTTTCCATTGAAATGGCAATAAGAAAGTACAAAATCACGAGAGATACCCTGGTGTGAGTGAAAAAGAAGAGTTGAATACACAGAATATGAGCAAATTCAAAAGAAAAGCTTGCTGTCTAGAAAGAAACGTTAAGAAGTAGCTTTAGATAAGCAATCTTATTAAGTATTTGCACTCTGGCATTTCAGTGCTCTACATTATATTCAGCACAATTTTTTCTGTTTTCTTAATATTTTAAGAGAAAGAAATGCTTCTGATTGTAAAATTATAGCGATGTTTCTGGAATTTTCATGTCTCACAGCACGAGGAACGTGGATACTATTATCAGAGTAATTACGAAAGCTATACCTCTTAATTAATAGATTAAATATCCAGCAATATATGTGCATTATCTAAACATTACTAGTGAGGAGTAATCATGATGTATACTCATTGTGCTCCCTTGTTGTCATTGTTGGAGGTGATATAGCTAGGTATTTTCTCGTCAGCTTGAATTCCATGGTTGTAAGGTTTGTTTCCTTTAAAGCTCACACATTTACCTAGTTAAATTAGTGGCAAAATATCCACGTGTGAAGAGATTATTCTGCTGTGGGGATACGATGATGTATGTTCCTGCAGTTATACAGCCAACAGTAGTTACTTACTTAGCAATGTGATTTTGCAAGACCAGAGAGGCTGGTGTGAAAAAAATAACTGCCAAAATGCACATATAAGACACAACAAATATTTAAGAAATAAAGATGTGTTATATATTAGGATATACTGAGCCATTTGAGTAATTCCAGTGAAGGAAAGCCTGTTCAAATATCCAGCTGCATAATCTTTAATGTTGACTAAATGAGAAAAGTACAAAGTGGGCACATTGTACCAATCAATCTGATTCATAAAATCTACTTACCTTTGCAGTGCTTTTCTAGAGTGTATTTTAGGACAGAGTTTTATCAGGCTGCATCTTCTAGATACAATGGCAGTCACTTATCTGAACTGTAATAGCTCTATTTATGAGCGATTGGGGGAGGACAACACACTTGACACAACAGTGGAGGCATTCCAAATTACAAGGGCCTCCATTCTCACATGAAAAACTCTGACAAGCAACCTTTGAAAAATGAAACGTCTCAAACAGCTGTTTTGATTCAGCCTTCCCAGGAACAAATCTTCCACTCAAAAAGCTCAAAAGGTCTTTGAAAAATCAGACACTGATTGAGTCCAGCAGTTATTAAGTACATTTCACCATTAAAAAGTTCAGCCTCTCAACCTCAGTACAAATTTGAGGTCTATCTTCACCAGTCTGAGCTCCAATGTATTGGTCTGAGTGTGGTTCAAGTATATTCTGGAACCAATGCGCCGTGCTGCTTTCCACACCATGACTTGAAAGCATTTTTTCCCCTAGAGCTACTGTGGATGACTGATTAAGGCTGTAGGAAGAAAGATGTGCTCTCTGTGTGCAGACACAGATTTCTGGACATGGACCTCAAACAAGAGTTGTCTAGGTTTATGCCAAGTTTTACTGATGTAACGTACAAGTATCCCAGTGTAGGTGTATCTACAACCCATAGCCACTTCTGCCCATTTAAAATTGAAGGTGAGAAGGAATAAATTGAAAGAGAAGTGTCAGCAACAACTTTTCAACTAGAATAAGACAGAAGACAGGTAAAAATCAGAGTCAGAGGCGTGGTACATGTTTCTAGAGCTAGGCAGTTCTGTTCTCTGATGTCAGATCTCAGTGAGAGACTTCTGTAATGTGACTTTTTAATGACAATACAGGAATAAGAGAAGGAAGCCAGGTATTTGCACCCTTATGAAATAATCAGCGTGTTTATATTGGAAATAACTACCCTCCACTTCGCCCAATATGATTCACATTTTATCATCAAAATAAATGCTCAAAATTTCTTCTCTCAGAGGGACAAACTTTGAAAACTTGGAACATATTAATTGCAAACACAGAGTTTACACCTTACATTTGTATTTAAAATTTAAACTATCATTTATAGTAAAAATACAACTAAATGCATATCATATTAAATTGTGCACTGAGCTTAGAGTTAATTTTATTAGCATTTTACTGAAAAAGAGAACAGACAAGACTGTACAGATTCCATTTTGTTAGTAATGAGGTGAAATACGTTTTGTTTTCATAGGTTTTGTATTGACCAGTTATTCTGAACATTAGAATCTGTTCACTATTCAAGGTAGGAACTCAATATTCCTCTGTAAAAGAAGAGCTGACTTCACAAATACAAAGAGCTTTATATAATAAATCACAACCAATGACATTTTATCTTGTGTTCATATTTACAGCCTTATGTGGCTTTTCATCATAGCATAGGGGATTGTGCAATGTTAATGTAACTCCTGATAACTCAAGTCTTGTTCTCTGTACCAGACTGCTTATACATATTAATTTCTTTACATATTTCCAAACGCTGACAGGTAAAGGATATGAACATTCTCCTCTTGTGTACTAGCAGAGTCACAGCTACTGTGAGGTAGATGAAGTAAAGAAAGCAAGATGGGAAGTGGAGTATAAAATCTTGTTAAAGAAGTCTGTTTCTTGCATACTGTTGATAAGACTATTGCATTCTTGAAATGCTCCGAGGATATGTAGAACACTCTTACTAAAAGCATCTTTACATGTGACCTTATTCCCTGTTGTTCCGTATCCACTTTCAGCCAAACTTCAAAAACAATAGAAACAAGCCACAACCTTTTGTTCTCTATGTTGTCAGGATGGTTTAACAAACGGGTTAAAATTTTGGTTTAGTCAATTTTGGTGGGTGCAGAAGAATGCCACGGGTTTTCAAGGAGAGCAGCAAAGCAAAGCATCTTTATCTGTGAAGGGTTATAAGCAAAGAAAGGGAAATGAGAAGAAAACGAGTACCCAGTGTATATTTGCTGTGTCTTATCATGGAAGAAAGTCCTTTTCTTTAATGCTTAAAATTCAGAAGCCTATTTGGCTTTTGTTTGACGTCCACTCTAAGCAAACAGGGTACTTAGCAGAGCTTCTGTTGACATTTAGGGACAGTTGCACTGGGGATGCGTATTGAATATTCAAGTGAAAGCCAGTTTGTCAGATATTGAGGGACGATGTCTACAATGATATGGAGACTCACTGTGACCAATTACAGGATGAATATCTATTCCTCTGTGTTTCTATTCAGGCATTAGGCAAAAATAATGCAGTATGTCACCAGGAAGCTGGTTTTTGGTTTTCAGAATTACGGGAAAGGTTTGTTTTCTTTCTCAAATCATATGAGAGTTCCTGTAGAGTTATGTTGAAAATAGTTATGTGAAGATCCTGTACAATTTCCTGCACAATCAGCTCCAAATGGCTTTGCAAGCCCATTTCTGTGTCTGCTAAAACTATTTACTAACAGATCTTCACAACTTAGTCTGCCTGTTTGTATAATAAAGACCCTGAAAGAGCGACTGAATTGCCCCGTGAAAATTTACCACCATCTAGTGATGTAGAATCAGATCACTGGAGACAGATAGCACAAAGCTACTTGCCTAATTCAGTAACAACCCTATGAAATAAATATCAGACAAATGTTTCTGGCTGGTTTTACTTGCAGCTCTTTGCATCTTTGTAGTTTGTGTCATTTATTCTGATCTTTGGAGACATCTGATATATAAAGACCCTATTAAAATTTTGTCCCAACTTTGTCTCTAAAGGAAATAGTCACCCTTGGATGTTTCTTTCCTTGTCACCCTTCACTTGTAATGTAGATACACACATGGAAATAGGAGGAAACTTGTGTGTGCAAGTACCTGTATGACTATCTCTCTTAAAATTTCATTGCAGAGAACAACCTAAAAATAGGTGTCAGGTTGAAATGCATTATATGCCTTTCCAATTGAACAGCTGTTTTTAAGTGGGATGGTAGAGACAAGAAGAGTATATTTGCCTGATGTTTAGTAGGGAACTTATAGTTCCCTTTGATATTTCACTGCACCCTCCCTATCAAATTCTGAAATGGTTGCAGTTACTAAGATGTGACTTATAGGACTGATGTAGATTTTGTAAGGTATTACTTTATAGCATTTAAAGATGATGATAGGAATTATTAAACTAGCCAACTAAGAAACTATTTACCAATTTGAGGCTGTGGCAAGTTCATTATTGGAGTGAAAAATGTTGAAAATTAATTGTATGTGGAAGGACTGCATGTAGCACAATTTGTAGGAAATCACTGCTGGTACAGAAATTGCAAGGCAGGACTTTTTATTTCTGTCTCAGTTCTCCTTAAAACTACATGTGCCTTTTGGCAGAGGAATTTTCTCTACAGCACAGACCTAGGTCAGGAGGCCCAAATCTAAAAGTCAGTCTTGAACACTCTCTCAGTCTGATCTTTCTCAGAGATATACTCTGATAGCAGGGTGAAAGCTGGGTCTGTAATTGTTTTCTGGGTGGCTTTCCATTGCTGGCAGTTTGCAAAGCTGGTATGTTCAAATATAAGTGTTGCCTGAAATCTCTTAGCTTTAAACTTATTCTGAAATCTCTATTGTATGTTGTTTTCTTCCAGAAGAATAAAGCAAGTAGTGCTGCTTCTGAAAAGCAACTTGTTAACGAAAACATTTCTGTCTCTGTATATTTAGATGTCAGATGTTAGGTTTCCTTGGTTTAGATGGATTTAGGTTGGACTGACTGATCTTGAAGGTCTTTTCCAACCTTATCATTACTGTGAGACTGTGATATTTAGGTGATTAAGTTGTGGTTGGTTCGAGTGCACTGCACACAGTGTATTACCAGATGCTCAGCAGTCAGACGCGGGACGTCAGGGCAGACTGCACCAAGAGCTGTATCTCTGGGAAAAAATATATTGTAAACTCTTTGCAAATTGATCGAGGAACATTTTCCATTATTTTTCGTTTAGATGTTACAGTCTATGTGAATAAAAGCAAGCCCAGTGGTTTTCAGTGTGTTTTCTTAGAAGTGCTTGATTTTATGGACGTGAGTAATACAGTTTCAGTGAATGCAAGATATAGCACACTTGCTTCATTTCATAACTGAAATTTTTAACAGGGAACAATGCAAGCAACAGTACAGCTTTAAAAAGACAAAAAGTGAAATGTTTTACTTAGACATTTGTAAACCAAAATATTTATTATTTTTAAAGAAAAATAGAGAAAAGATCTGTTTTGCATATTGCTGAATATGTTAATGAGACTACATTAGCATTTTGAAATGGTAGTTTCACTCAAAATATATTTACAAATATCTTTCATTATTAATGGTGAATCAAAAGTCAACTGTTTACTCACCTGCATGACATATGACACATAGAGACATATTAAAATAAGAGATTTAGGTACTAAAATGTGGAAACACTTGACTAGGGTTTTCCCTCTATTAACAACAGAGAATGCAGAACGTAATACTTTAAATCAGAGAGCATCCCAGTGCATGAAGATCAGTGATGAGCTCATGATGAACTTCTGAAGGTGAAGATGTGGGTGAAAAAATGTGTTACCCCACGTAATAATAACGAAGCACAATGAAAAGGATTTGGTTACACTATGTTTTCCCATGTATCAACAGGCATTTACATATTACTTTCAGTAATTTTCACTCATTTTTCAGACTCTGTCAAGACGGTGAATTTTTCATTAGGAGATGTCACAGCAGCAGGGATTACATTAATTCGGTGGAATTACATGTAATTAGAATAGTTTGGAAAGCAACTAGACTTCACTGTAAAAATGCTTTCAGTTTTTTCATTCACATTTTCAGTGAGTTTATTTTAAGCATAGCACTCGACAAACACCAGATATATAGCTCAAGGTGAAAAACAATGGTAGGGCACGTATTATGTCACTTATTTAAACAGAAAAATAAAGAACTAGGGAGCTGTAGTGTCTGTTTACAAAAATTATATGATGATTTAAAATTAAATATACTTTAAACATAAATCTTTATTAAAAAACCAACTAGCTATGAAATGATAGTTCTAGTTTATTTTTTAACTAGTTGGCTACGAGCACGTATTTTATTGCATGTGCTAAAAACGAAGGTGCTTTATTCCTTTTTTTTCCCCTTCTCCTTGCTTTCTTTCTCTTTCTTTCTCTTTTTCCCCCCTAGCTATTCTTTTCCATACCCTCATTAGAGCTATGCACCTCTGGGCGTTCAACTGAGAAATGTCTATTATGTTCATGAGAAAGGAGATCTCCGGTTTGTTGAGTATTGTCCATCTTGCAGAAAAAGTGCAGATTAAGACATTTTTTGGGAAAGTAACCTCATTTATTTTCCCAAATTAAACTACATAAACTATTTTAAGAACTAATTGAATAACCTTGCAAAGCATAATGAAAGGGGGGAAGGTAAAATATCTCTGTTTTGGCAATTTCATTCATTCAGCAAAGCTATTGGCCCAGAATGTCCTATGAGGTAAAAGAGTGATCCAGATTCTGCTTTCACACTGTGGCTTTTTAGAGGGATTAAGGGTTTGGGTTTTTTTTTTATATACTTCTTAATATATATCAAAAAGAAGGAGCCATTAAATGGCCATGCTGATATAGAATTACAGATCAACAGCAGGTCCCCTGAGGCAAAAGAGAAATGCTGTCACTGCTGCAAACTTTCACGTGTGCATATAGCTCCATTGGCTGAGTGCAAGAAGTACCATTTTCTAAATACAGATGCCTTTCAGATGCCTCAGAAATGAGAAAGCCTATCCTGCAAGCTGATGGGAGTAGTCAAGCCATTGCTATCACTGGATGTAACTTCACAGGACAACCAAGGTAGCTGAAAAGGATGTGGTATTCTGGAGTTCTTGAAAGCACAAGATGGTGGGATTTTGGGTGAATAAGGTCTACATACTGGAGGTTTGTCAAACACACGTGTGAAATCTTAATTCTTTGTGAAAAGAAAAGAAAGTTTCATAATGGAAAGTCTCCATGCTCAACATGATGTATTTTTAGTTTAAAAACTCATTAGAATTGATAAATATGAATATATTACAGGACTAGAAATTTATGACTGCCCCAGGGGTGGTTTTCATGACCTAATTGCAATCAGTGTAGACAAACAAACATTCTCCTAAACTTTCTATGGTTGAGAAATATATATTACAAATAATTGAGAGGAGAAGTGAGACAGCAAGTAGGTGACAAGTATTCAAAAAATAGATAGATCCTTCAAGAAATTATTTCTGAGGTATGGTAAATCTTTGCAAGATAAAAACATCAGCAGACTTGTAGAAAATGTAATAAAAGATCTAGGTCTACAGCTTAACAGTCTACAGTTCTGACATAACCTGTTAACAAATATTGCTGGGCAAAGTTCCAGCATGCTGGGACAATGCTAATATTGTGCCAGCATTCATAAAAGGGGTATAGTGGTTGATGAAATAGCCACAGTGATGAAATGATATCAGTCCTAAGCAAACAATGAAGGTTATGATGTTAGTTTAATTTAATAAAGAATACCTGAATCATAATGAAGAATAATGTCGCTCAGTATGGCAACACAGATGTCATTAATGGGCAAGAAATCCGATTTGATGATTGTATTCTTCATATAAAAACCTTGAACCAAGTAGTCATTAAAGAAATATGCTTCTGTTATTTCATTCTACTGAGTGGCATGATCTAGATGTCAGATATTTAGGTTTACTTGGTTGGTTTTACATAGGACTGGATGATCCTGAAGGTCTTTTCCAGCCTCATCATTACTGTGGTACATAATATTCTAATAAAGTAATAGCACTATAGGTATAGAAAGCTTATAACATGGTTAACATGTTCACAGAGAGCTTCAAAAAGTCATTAATGCAAGATCACAATTCAGTGTCAGTTTCTACTGAAGGTTCACAACAATTACCACAATAGCATTTATTTATTTTGAAAAGGTGTTAAGAAATATAAAATTCCTTCGATGAAATATATGGATGCTCCAAAAACTACTTGTTAAATGACTCATGACATCGTACTGTGTTAAATCAGAAGAATTTGGATTATTATGTGAAGAGGACATGAAAGGCAAAGAAATGCATTCTGAAATTGTAAATTTAAATGTACAGTTATACAACCAGGGCACACAGGCTGAAACTAAAGAATGATAGCTAAACCCTGAAATGAACTATCTCACAAAAGAAATAACAGGATAACCTGTAAGAACACTCACCATAGCCTGCATAAAGAGGTAGAATAAGAAGTCAGTTTCCCTATGTGTGTAGCACTGCGGAGAGTAAAACTGAGTTACTGCATATATTTTCTAGCATCTAAATTCTTAAAGGACACTGAAAAATTGGAGAGCGCATAAAAAAAGAGTGGACAAGCAGCATTCAGAAAATTCCTTTGGTGTGAATCTTAAAGATGTCAATCTTTGTTGTTTAGTGAAAAGTAGTTTGAGAAGTGACTTGCATTGCCATGAGTAACTTCATGGGAAAAGTGCTGAATACTAAGGAGCTGTTGAGTCCAACAGAAAGAACCTCAATGTCTAGAGGCTGAAAGCAGGTAATTCAAGCCATGTCCTCTGGGATGAACCATCAGAGGAAGCTGTGCTTCTGTATTTATGTTTTTAGATGAAGAGTGGATAAAACAGGCCAGTCCTCTTAATAAATAAAACCTATGTACTCACAAGGCATGGCCTAGCTTCATTCTCTCTCCCCCTGATAGACATAGTGCAGTCAGTTGTGGGATGTACATGCTTGTTTTCCACTCAGATGCATCAGTAGTGCTAGCTCAGTACTGTGCTGTGAATATATGGAGGTGTTATACCTCTGTTCTTCTTCTCATGAGATAAAGGCAGTGGTTTCCTACTCTGATCCTCCCAGTAAAGGTTGCTGGAAGATGCATTTGGCTATCTGTGCTGCATTCACTGCTCAAATAGCTGTTTCCTGTCTCCTTTAGGCAAAAGGCACAGGCCAGATGGTGATGCGGGGTCAAAGCACTGCCAGTGCAAAATCATTAACTACATCTCCCCACAAGTAATACGTGTTTATTTGTTATAATTAAATCTTCCTGTGAAATATTAAAACTTTACCTCATAATAATTCTGTTAGAAAAACTCTCTTTCTAACTACTGACAACTCCACCTGATTAACTAAGAACAGAACTGTTACCGGACATGGCAGTGGAATTCATTCTTTATTTTTGAAAGTAAATCCAGCTTAACATCCCCTTAACCTTCACAGAAAGCTCATGTTCTTAGGTTGGAATCATGCCCTTAGTATCCATACTTGATGGCTTCTCATGATGTCCTGACTACCCATATGTATGTCCATCTGTTAGGCTGGCACGGTGCCCTCCCACAAGTCGCTGGACTCTCGCCCTAGGACACGGCTGAGGAATGGATGTTTACTTAATACTTCATGTGACTTCCTGTCTGTGTGTACGTGTGCACGTGTGTGCTGTATCCCTGATATTTTTAATGGACAGGATGGAAGATATTTGCCCAATCTGCTGCTGGCAAAATAGGCTAACTGCAATCCAGAACATCTTTAGGTAGGGTTTTGGTCTTTTTTACAAGCAACTGTACGGACTGAGTTGAATATTCCCAACTATCCAACTCCAAACAGCTTAACAGCAAAACAGTACTTGTTGTTAGGAAGAAGGTCAGATTCTACAAAACAAGTCAGTGCTGAGTAACACTAATGAGACAGACCATTGAGTGATCCCAGATTACATTTGATTTTTGCTGAACACAATTGTTGACTAAATAGCTACATAAAAATGTGCTACTCTTATTAACTACTTCTGGCTGCCATCTAGTTCAGAGCATTTATCCAGGTTCAATCCACTTCATCAAAATGGGTGATTCTAAAAGCCTCTCAACTAAAGACCCTACAGCTAGAGACTCTGGCTCACATGCTCTTCTTGGAGGCTCTGGCACACATAGCCATGAACCTCTTTGTAGAAAAACTAGTGAATAAGGCTCTGAGTTTATTACCAAGTTTAATTTGCCATCAAGGATTTCAATTTCTTGTAATAGTCCATCCACCTTCCTTGTACATCTGTTTCCAATACGTTACAGTAACCTGTTTGAGACAGAATCTGCTTCAGGCACAGTGCAAACTGGAGTTCGTAATACAAAATGATGCGGTGTTCACAGCCACAGTCCATTCTGTCAAACTGCATGTTCTATGTGCTGGTTCTTAACTTTCATAATCCATTAAATTATTTATATGGGAAATTAATTCTCCTTAGAATTTCGCTCTGTTTGTATGGGATGATTTGCAATGAAATCCTGGCTAATGATCAAGAATAAAAAGGCTTGATGCTAAGTCATCATGTACCCAGCCTTGAAAATACCCTTTAGCAGAACCCTGTCAAATATCAGTCGAAGCATATTTGCAACAGCCAAATAGCCTATTTGCTGCATTCAGATCTGGTTGATTCTGAAGATGAATGACTCTAGGCATTGATTATTTTTCAACTTGCTAAATTGATGGCTGTGAGCAACAGACTAACATACACCTTACTGGTTATTATCCAAAAATTCCATTCAAGATTTGTGGCTTCTGTGGAGCTTCATAAAAAGTAGGGATGTGTGGTGTGCATGTGGCTGGTTGAGTCAAGTAAATTGGTGGCTGGCAATTTTGAGCAGTGTAGTGCATGCACACACACACGTGCATGTGTATAAAAGCATCTGTGTTCATGAAATATTGCAATCAATTGTCACAATGCAGAAAATAACATTAAAGTTTGGTAAAATGTTCAGACCTAAAACTCCACTGTCATTCTCTTAAATGACTGAGATGGTATTTTTGTGAAAGACTTAACGAGTCTTACAGATTTTATGTGGTGATTGAGTCAACTTTACTTCAAGAAATTATAATATCTGAATTGCTCATGTGTTTTCAGCCAATACCACAAGTTTTAAAGTGGCCTGTTCATTTTAAAATAACTTTTTAATATGTACAATATGCATTTTTTCCTGTTGAGTGCAACCACTGCAGTCCACTGTAAGCTCATCCTTTCCTAATTGCAGCAGATAAATCTGTGGTAATCTCCTTTGCAACTATGGCATACAACATGTTATAAATACCACAAGAAGGGCAACATTTTCTGTGTGGTAAAGGTCAAAATGAGAAAATCCATAACGGGTACAACGGAGCCCATTAGCTGGGGTTCTACTAGATGTTTCTGTAGGTGACAATATTTTAGCTTCTGAGAAGTCCCACTGACTTAAGTGTCCTGCTGAACACTGTCAGCAATGTGGACTTTGCATATTGCTGCATTTATATTGTTCAGACATTGCCTTTAAAAATTTACCCTTTGTGCAGATATCTGGAACGACAGTAAGGAAATTCCTTGTGTATAAGAGAAATTTACTTGAAATAGAAAAAACATTTAGGAAGTACACCCACCATAAAATTTGCAGTAAAATCTGAACCACCCTGGCTTTTTAATTCTTCTGGAAATTGCTTGTTAGGAGTTATCTCCTCATACTTCACTTCTACTTACATCAGGCACTAATTTTGAGAGAGACAGAAAGGTTGCTGAAGACCTCCACGGATTTTGTTGCGGCACCACATCCCTGTGAGGCATTGAGACAGCAACATGGCTACACCTACTGTGAATGTCATTGTCACGTGGTGATCAGCACAGCTCCTGAATTTCAGCATACAGCTGAAATACAGTGTTGACTTTGCTTATCTTTACAGGGCATTCTATACATCCCTATAAATCTGCGTAGAAGGAAACTATAGTGCTCTCTTAACACCGAATCAAATCCAGCTTTAACCTCCATGGCTGATATCAAACCAAGTCTGCTGCTGCTCATGTGGCAGAAAAATTTAAGCCGGTTCAAGATCTTTTGAAATCAGTTTCAGTGTCTAAAAGATGAGCTTGCTTTTCATTTCATGAACACAGATCTTGAATGAGTTGCTCTTGATCTGTGCAAATGTGAAAAAGGATTTCATACTGAAGCTGTGGATTTTCAAACTCAATTTCACAATTGATTTATATCTCGCGTTTGAGATTCTAAACTGAGCTAAGGACTGGCTGAAATATCTTTACAAAACCACTTCCCTGTGAGAGTTTTGACTAATACAGAATTTTCATGAAGTTATCTGGGGAGAAATTTAGACTTCCTCTTGGAAACAGAAACAAATAAGAGTAGCAAATACCATTTGTTGTGAATACTTAATCTTTCAAACGGGAAACACTAAACACCTGTTGAGCCAGGTGCAAGTTGTAGTTCGTTTAGATTATATCCTCCTTGTATTTTCTGGGCTTGCTGGGAAAAATTTAAGTCCCATGCTACATCTTCCATGCTACCTTGTAGGTGAGTAAATCTTAGAAGAGGCTAAGTGTTATAGGAATGATTAAAAAAACCCCCCTCAAATAGCTGAAAATTCCAGTATCTTAGAAAAAGAAAATACTTCCATATATATTGATTTGATATAGATATAAATATAAATACAAATACGAGTATAAATGCAAATATAAATATAAATGTGAATGTAAATGTAAATATAAATATATACAAATGTAAATATAGATATAAAAATAAATATATATAAATGTAAATATAGAAATAAAAATAAATATAAATATCTTGTTTTGATTTTTCTTAATGGAAATATGCCAACTGGAATTTCTTTATTAACAATAAAAATTATTCTCCACTCCAAAAAGCTTTGCATTAGATTAGATAGACCAACAGGAGATGCATTGTGCTTTTGGGCCTTCTTCAGGTTTACTAAGTTTGCATACCAGAGACTAGCTCTAAAATGCTGAATTTAATAGGCTGAACCTGTGCTGTACTGTAGTGAATCGTATGTCCAGATACATATCCCTCAACTTGGGAAGCAGTTTTGGTGGGTATGAAAATTCTCTCAATGTAAAACTTCTAGGCTGTTCCCTTTTCTTGGAGAATTCTGAAGTTAAAAAGTTTCAGTTCAACAGCAATATGACTCTAAAATGAGTGTGTGTATATATATATATAAAAAAATTACTTTCATTTCAGAGAATATACTTTATCCATGCAGTATTTGTACTTGTGTGACATTATTTTTGCTGTGTTCAGTTGTGTTGTGTGTTCTCACTGATCTTATGCTATTACTGCAATGAACTTCTGAAACTCTCTCAACCCTGTGTTACCATTTGACTTGCAGGAAAAGCAGAAAGGCTGACCTCACTAAATCATACCTGGCAAGGAACTGAAGAGGTGGATGGAAGCAGAAATTACTCTGTCATGAAAAAAAGTGGAGGAACACTGTATGTCCTGCAAGCCAGTGGATTTCAGGCTCAAATCTAGCAAGCATTCCAGATTGAGATGTCTGTAAAAGCCAGCAATTCATCTCTCTTCCCCAGCAAAGCCTATTTCCTAAAACAAGGTAAGCATTAATCTTGATTAAAGTATACCTTGCTGGAATTTGCTATTGCAAAGTATTGTTACTAGAATGAAGCATTTTGCAGCTTGTTTAAACTCCCTTAGATGAGTATTTGAGGGTGGTACAAGAGACCCCAGGAATGCCTTCACAGTTATTCCTCCATAACGAATCTGGAAAAATATTAGTTGCCCATGAGGCTTCCTTTAAGATCTTAGAAAACACACAGTTTAAACTAATAATTTGCTTGTGTAATGCAAGTTTTTAACTTGCTAGGCCGTGACCCTTCAGAAATATCACATGGATTCTGTTTTGATCCAATAGTCTATAAAGCGAAGCAATGAAAGTAGCAATGCAATACAATACTTCACAAATGGGCTTCTGCACTCTATCCATCTTACTAATCCTATCCTGTTTCCTGGAGCAAAATTCCTACCTTATTTTTTTTCTCTTTTGTTGTTGCCTGTATTTCCCACCCACATGAAGAGTCGGTATCACTGTATCTTCTGTTATAAATAGATCTGCATTCCAGTGTACAGGCTCTGGTCCAGTTTGCAGCTAGAATGCTTTAGACTTGTATCATCTGAGACGTATTTCTTTTCACATGGCAGAGTTCTTTCTAGTTTTTTAGAATGCTGTGGCTGCCAAACTAAAATGCACCCTTCGAATGGTTTAGGCAGGTGCCTCATTTTGTGATACTTAATGCCAATACAGTTCTATGTTTTCAGAGTAAACATTCAATTGCATGGAATTCCTTCTAGTCCTGAACTCGTACTTCTATGCCTGCGTTACATCAGAGTGCCATGTATCTGTGATTGTCATGAAAGTCTGTCTGTGTTCCTTTTCTCAACCACATGGGGTTATTTCTTATTGTCCAGCACTATTTAATACCTCATTACTTACCTTTTTCCCTTTGCAACTCTCGTCTGCCAGAAATACTCAGCTTTATTCACACCCTCAGGAAACACAATGAAACTCTTCTGCACAGTCAAGATACATTGAAATTTTGCATCTTATGTGGACAGACTATTCCCAAAGGGGCTGCGTAACATCTGTGATTTCTGCTAGTGGGAAAGCACTGGTCATGCTACTGAAAAGCAACAGTGGTGGCACAGATAATTTACCTTTATCATCCAATCTTTCCCCTGCTGATGAAAATAGAAATGAAAATTATCTTGCAAATCACTTATCTTAAACTAAGAGATGTTCTCATCTGTTAGATGAGATAGAGTTAGAAGCAATTTCCTCAATAGTTGGCTGGCTTTCAGGCCAAGTCCTAAACTTTGACAGGAAGGAGACTGAAGAACAAAACCGTATACTGATCCTTCTCACAGTAAAGTTGGAGACACGTTAGGAAACACAATATTCCTGGAACTGATAACAGTACTTAGCCTCTCAAAACCTATATATGCTGGTACAATATGCAAGCTACTAGCAAATCTTCTGAAATGACATCCTTACTACCCATATAGGTAATTTTGAACGTTAAAAAATATCACCTCAGTGGAAAGAGCTCACATTGTGGTGTTTAAAGCTTAGAAATTAATTAGAAGTCATATTTTAATTAATGGTGTAGATAAATAGAAGAGTTTGCTTGAACCTCTCATTGCAATTGAGTCATGAGATTTTGGTGACAGTTAACGGATAAAGTCATCTGACTGCTCTGGTAACTTTCTGTTGTCTTAAATTCTTAAATATGCTGTGGATTATTTTTTCCTTATTTGTTACACAGCTTGGCCTTTTTCTAACGGCTTGGTCTTAAACAGTCAATATCCTGCCCCCAAGAAGTTCTGCTATGACGCAATATCATACTTAGCAGATTTCACATATGAACAGCAGATGGTTTGTACTGAAAATACATAAGCATATGTGGCTGTATGTTGCTTTCCTTTAGTTCTGTTTAACCCTTCAGCAGCTCTTTGGCTTTGCCATTTAACAGTTTTGTTTGGGAATGGGAAGGAATTCAGAGTGTGAAAACATAAGTATTTTTTCTATAGTGCTCGGGGTATTTTTATAGTATTGTGATAGATAACGACCTGCTCAACTGGTCAGTGGATGTGAAGGTTTGGTTTGTTTCCAGCTACTTACAGCTTCCTCAGAAATTATGGTTTGGTAAAGGTAGCAATACATCATTTGAGAGACAGTGCTTCTAGCCACTGCTGCCTAGCACAGTTTTATTAATTTGGGGGAGTTTGTCCCCATTTATTCTGGTATTATTTTCTCTTTTTGTTTTATTCAGTAACAAGAAAGTTAACTGTTCTTTCTGCTGATAAACTAGCCATTTTATTTGAAAATACAGAAGTGCTCTACAGTCTTGTCAAGTCATCCGATATAAATATTTTGATATTGTTTCTTCTCTCTACTGAGTATTTAAAATGTTGTAAACAAACAATCATGACTATATGTGACCCCTATTCTGAAATCTGAGTATATATGCACCTGCTTTCTGTGTCTCTCAGGAACCTTGGGGTTCTCAGGAACCCCCAGTGCTTGTGCTGCTCCACAACAGCCTTTCAATGCCCAAGAACACGGTGCAGTTTACCATAACTTGGGGTAGTTGGATCTGCCTCTCAGGAACCTTGGGGTTCTCAGGAACCCTCAGTGCTTGTGCTGCTCCACAACAGCCTTTCAATACCCAGGAACATGGTGCAGTTTACCATAACTTGGGGTAGTTGGATCTGCTTCTCTTTAAGTACATTATAAACTAGAATATGCCATCTGGCTTCTCTCCTTGAACACTGGGCATTTAAGCCACATCAGCACTTGGCTTGAAAACATTTCTACAATCTATTTGTTACTGCCATTGCCTTCCTAGGCAGAAGGTTATCTTGATTGCAAGCTACTCCTGTATTTTGTGTTGAGACCAAGACATGCAGTAGCCTGTCCTGCCTCCTTACTAATGGTTTGGTTTCCACAAATCATGAAGGAAACTACATTGCTTTCCATCCGTGACATCACTCAGTCTGTGTGAAGAGTGAGTGCTCTAACTGAACAGCCTGATTATGGCCTGAATGTCCTAACTCTATCCTAGAATAGTAGAAATAAAGGCAAAATACAGTTTTATGTGGAAATAAATCCAATGTTTGTTAATCTGTCTACAAATGGAACAGCTGAAACTTGCAGTAACTCACTGGAAGGCTTGTATTACTCCATGATTTCATGTGGCAAATATGATGGTCTTTTTTCTTCATTTTGTAGTGCAGGGATTATTTTCCAACTGTGTTATTCTGTACCTGTATGTTTGCATCTGCCACTTTCATTCACAGTATCTGAGGACACAATAGCCGTTTGAGAAATATTCATTATGCATTATGGTTAAAATATGCAAAAAGCTTTCATCAAAGCAATCACCTTCGGCCTCTAAAGTGCTGATCATGGAGGAAGTGTAGCAAGACATCAGCTTGGGTTTTTCAGCAGGAGAGATTTTTAATGCCAGCTTGATCAGCTGCTTATATCAGGTAGCATCTGCTTTTAAAAATACTTCCTACTTTCTTTGAAATGCATCTGATGCAGTTTAGAGATTGACTACCTGTAAAAGCCTGTACAGAAAGAGAATAACAAGAGCAGAGGTTTAAAAAGCTACTCTAGTACTGTTAGGAAATTAAATGGAATTTATAAGCCTTTTAGGCTGACCGCTTAACCACTCAGAAACAACGGGTGCTGAATGGCAGAAGGCAATCCCATTTAACATCTGCCTGGCTCTGTCCACATTCATGCCTACACTGCTACCTAAGTATGATGCAAGAGCATATTGGAGGAGAAACTAATTGACAGAAATGGCAATTAAATATGTGATTCTCACTTATTTTTTTTGATAGAGAAGTTGAAGAGAACTAGACACCAAACTGCTATGTGTTCACAGCTGGTCTTGCCTTCTAGTATACAGTTTGGGTGTAAATATATACTCAATTAGGCTAACAAATTAAATGCCCCATTTTCACTAGACTTCATTTAATATATACTCTTTAAAAGGTTATTGTAATAAGGTTTTCTTAACCATAAGATTACTTAATTCAATACACGGATGACTGGTTAGAACTCCTTAAAATAAAACTAGAAATGTTTTCACAGCAAGCGATTACAGAGATCCTTGGGGGAAGGAGGAAAATGCAGCACAATACTGAAGTAACAAATACAGTCGTTTGCCACAAGAAAATGAATGTAAATGGACTTTATTTTATTTAAATATTGTACAAAACCAGGGTGAGTGAATAGATTTTCTTGTCAAATGAAGGCTAATGAAAAATAACTACCTTATTATATTAAGTTTTATTTCTAAATAAACACGGTGGATTCTGTTCAAGAACAAACAAAGTCACTGAAAGTCACATGAAATTGAAAATATTCTTTGTTTAATATAAAGTACAGTAATTTCTCATGTGGAATGGAAATGAATTATGTTCCCTGAAAACCCTCAAAACCCCCCACATTGCATAGTTGGTAGAAAGAAAAAAGGTTAAAAAAAATCTAACAGTTTAACCTTTGCTCTAATGCTGGATCAGGTTCATCAATGAAGAGAAGCAGCTTGCATCTTATCACTGCCATTTATCTCAGTGGTCAGGAAATCTGTGCAGCAAAATGAGAAACCCCATGGCTACAATTGCTACACCATCTAAAGCTGACAAGGTGCTAAGTTGATGGGAATTTTCAGAGCAAAACTGATGATGAGGGAGCCTCTGTTTGATTTGCTGTGGCTGCAGGGCTGGGGAAGAATTCTCTCCTTGTAAGATACAGAGAGGGGAAAAATGCACAAACAGAGTGTAAGGTTTGGGCTTTTTATTTTAAATGAAGTCTGATCCTACAGCTAAAGTTTTCACCTCATCTTACTGCCACCACAACTTAGCTGAGCATTTTTCCCATCCAGTGTGATTTTTAACTGTTTCGACTTCAGTTTTGCAGTGTGAAATCACACAGAAGGACCGTTTTTAGGTACTCTATCTCCTCTGCTACACTTAACAATGGAGGGAGGATTGTGGATACAGATGGATGATATCAGTACTCAGAGTCAGCCAGTAAAATTTCACTCATTCAGAAACAGGCAGATTGGTGACACTGAAAGGAGGAGAAAGACTGCAGCTTGCCTGTAGGTGCAAGCCATTCATATATTTTGACAAAGCACAGGAATGCATGAAGCAGAGACATCATGGTTTGCAATAGTTTATGATTTTATGCAGACTGTACAGTAAGTTTGAGATCTAGCAGAAAATATTTGAATGTTGATCAACCCTGGATTTTTTTCAAAGCTTGTTTTCACCTTGAAAAAGTGTTAATAATTGAAACCAGGTTGAATAGTGTAGGATAAAGAGATAAGAAAAAGATCTCAGGGAAACAAGTCAAAACAACTGCAACTGTTCTTCTCAAAGTTCTGATTCATAAAGCTATTCCAGAAATTCAGCATCCAAGGTTCTCTGCAAATACTTAGTGTTTCAAGTCTCCAACACCCCAGCCTAGTCAGTAAAGAGAGGGGAAGTTCCCTTCCAGATGCCTTCTGGATCAGATCATAAAATGGTCTTTTTATGATGGCAGGTGGATGAGTCTATGATTGGAATTTTTCTGCTCAGAAGGAAAGAGCATTCCTAAAATACAATAGAATGGAAAAGAGTTTTGGATAGATAGCTGAAAATTCTGAGGGAGACATTTCTTCCCAGAAAGATTTTCAGTCGGGTTTGTTTTCCTCCCAGAATAAGAGTGCATTGCAACTTTCATGCTCCTGGCTTGAATTTCGGTCTACTGCAATCCTAACAGTGACAAAAAGGTTTCCAGAGTGTTTGACTGTCAGAGTGTTTGACTGACTGTGTTTCCTTTGAGCTAGGAACATAAGTATTGCATTCTGCAGACTACTGCTTCTCAGAACATTATTATTGCAGTGAAGAAGTGTGTTTCATGCTTTTTCTGGTGCTTTTTCTCTTTATTATTTATACAATATTTGACAGGAAAGGAATTATGTTTGGTAAAATGTGTAAGTTCTGCACATTTGTGAGGCTTTTGTAAGTGACACATAGGAGTATTACACTCTACAATTGTGATTATTACATGTGAGTACTTCCCTAAACAATGCAGACAGTTAATAGAGTTTATCATCATCAGAACTGCCTTAATTACTGAAAGATTGTTGATAACTACATTTTTAGTCTAATTTACTGTATTAATTTCGAAGATCAGTCACTATCCATTTGAATAGCAGTTTGAGGCAGTGCAGATACAGGCTAACTTTTGCAGAAGCTTTACATTAGCATAAGTCAAAGTTTCTGCAAGCAGCAGTCCTGGCCTGCCTCAGACTGCTAATTTCTATTCTTTGCAAAGCCTTCCTTTGTGAAGTACAGATAGCTGTGTTGCTGTGTGAAATTATGATGAACTAAAACCAAACTGGCTTTTGGCTGGCCGATTCTCCTCGTTGCACATCACCAGTGACGTACCCCCTGTTGTATAAAGGGGTTCAAATTAAGCATGTGAGGCAGACTGGGGACAAGACTCATTCTTTTAGCATCACTGACAAACTGTTTACAGTCACAGATTCATTTTCTTAAACAGCCCTAATTAGCTTACTGAATAGGCTACACAGGATGAATTGTTTTGCCAGCACTGGGAATTTCTTTGGCAGTATCAAGCCATAGAAAGATCCAGCTTAAGTTTTGCCTCAGCTGTATATATCAGTTGTTCCTACAGTATGATTACTTTTATTTTGTCTAGGGCAGTGCTGATTATTCCTTAAGTGATAACATAACAGGTGTCAGAAAGCTAAAAACCCAATGTGACTGCTCTCTAGGCAAGTGCAAACTTTGTGTTTATAACAAAGCTGTTGACATCACTCACTTTTCACTAACAGGCATAAAGTGTATAGTTTGAATTAATCTTTGACTGCTTTCATTGATGCCTCACCTTTAAGGACTAAAACCTGCCAGATTTTACAGACCTGGTGGTAAAACAATGCCACCTACTGCAATACAATAACTTTTGAAGCAGAATTCTTACTATATACTTAAAAGCCACTCAATACTGTGACACTGTTCCAGGATGATTGACTGTGATAGTTACAGATTAGTTGAAATGTATTACAGGATATGCATTATATATCAAGACATTATAAATTATGAGAAACAGCTGTCAGGCAAGCAATTATTATAGCTCATTTTCTAACGCTAATTACAAAATGTCTGGAAAATACCTTATCTACATTTATGAAGCTTCCTGCATTGATCAATGAAGTAGACACGACTGTGTAGAGAGGAGTGTCATGAGTACTAAAACCTCAAAGAAGGATTTAAATGGCACTGGAGAACTACTTCCAGATGTCTAAGAGTGCAATACTAACCTCTGTAATGAGTGTTGTTTAGAAGTGGATTTTGTGACCTTGGAACAGGTTTTAGATCCATAAAGATCCTCTGCAATGAATAGTATCTTCCAGCATAAACCAATGATGGTGGTACTTAAATTTAGCAGCTAACTAGGAAACAAGCTGTGTAAAAGATGAATGAGGTCCTAAACTGCACGTCATAAGGTACATACGAATGCCACGTCACAAGGCATTGTTGGCATCTCATCTGAAATGCCAAGTACCATTCGGTGTGCTTGAGTTAAAGAAAACTAAACTGAGATCAGCACAGGTGCAGACAAGGATACCCAAGAGAACGAGAGACCTATCTGGGTAAGAAAAGTTGGTATGTAGCCTTTACCAAGTGAAGGTTGAAGACATGCCCTGTATGGAACAACATGGGAATCAGATAAATATTTGAGGCAAAATCAACAGCAGCAACAGAAGTAATTATCATTAATGGCTCAGGTACATGGACATTAGGTAAAGGCACACAATCACTGAAATAATGAAATCCTGAAGTAGTCTTTCAAGCAGTTGTTCCAAAACTCCTAACTGTGTTTAAGTTGGAACTTAGTTGAGTAATCAGAGTACTTGCAGTGATTCTCTGCAGAAGCAGATGGGATTTGACGACATAAAACTTCTTTCAAATTTAACATTCCTATTACATGTGAATTACCTTTCAAAATCTGCTTTGAAGTAAGCTTTCCCATCCCTTCCGGTACTTTTTATAAACTCAAGGGATTAATTTTATCCTTTGCTATGGTATTAATAGCAAGTCAGTGGTTATTTCCATCTACCTCTTCATCAGTGTGTGTCATGATGATGAATTGTGTCTGCACTGCATTACGCAATACCACTGCTGTCCAGACCATAGTATTCTTTTCTGCTGCAATACTTAGACTAAAAAAAAAATGACAAGAACTGAAAATTGGAGAAGAAACTTCTTTCTATGTCTAATATCTTTGGAGTGTAGTGGAAAAATCTACAGCAGTTTCGAAACTACAGATTATATAGGCCTGGAAGAGCACCCTCTCTACATCCACAACTTTCTTTCTACAAATCTAAGCATAAGAGGAGCTAAATCCATGACACAATTCAGAGTGGAATAAATAGAAGTACACTACTCCTAACACAGACTAGTTACAGGTTAATTCTCCTGATGCACAGCAATGAATTTCCCTCTTGAAGCTTAGAATGAACTCCTGAATCTCTCCACAACCTCTCTGTGCAGTGTGTTCCAGTGCTCTGTGACTCACACTGTAAAGTTTGCCTTATTTCTAAATGAAATGTCTTGTGTTCCAGCTTGTGCCCACTGCCCTTTGTCCTGTCACTGGGCACAACTGAGAACAGTCTAGCATCATTCTCCCTGCAGCCAGCCTGTATGATATGAAGCTTTTGATCTGTGGTATCTCTAAATGGATAGGTATCTGCATGGATAATTATTGTAGAGTTTTTAGATCTCTTTTTCCTTGGAATAATATATTTTAAAGTAGTAGTCACACCTTCTGTGTTTTTGAAATGCCCTTTCTAGTTTATAAATTATCAGGTGGGTTATCACACCTATGGAATACAAAGATATTAACAAATTAATCTGTGAAAAAGTGTGCAATACAGTGCTTGAGAACCACAACCTAAGTTATTAACAAATCTATCACATACTGTACTGCTCATTTTTTTGTTTAATATTTTCATTTTACAGTACAAATATTTGCTTGCAGCAGTTACTACCCGGCAAGGGTTAGAGAGTCATTACCTATCTCATACATTTGATATTTGTCAAGAGTTGTAACAGTACCTGATGTGTCATAGTGCCACATCCCTAATTACCTGTAATGCTAAGAGAACCTAGTGAGGTTGTTCCATGCAGAAATAGGTTCGTACTGTACACCTATTATATCTTAATGCTATTTTAAATGTATCTGACTGCCACTTCCAGGAAATCATTTAAATACAACTATTTTCTAGTAAACACAGATTTTGTTCTCTACTATCACAATGCTATGTATAGATTTATTGATTTGAAGAAAATACCACAGGCTTGGAAGAAAGAAATGAGTATAATGATTGTGTATCTCTTCTGTCACTTAGGATATGCTGTAGTTTTAGTTTTGGGACAAAAGCCAGAAGGTAGTTCAAAACTTGCCTTTCATTCCTCAATAATCAGGTCTATATATAGTGTTTTACAGGACAGATGTTCCTAGCAGAGCTTCAGGTCCTTGATTTCCCTATTTTTCTCACTGAATTAAATGGGTTCATTTATACAAAAGCTTAAGTTCAGGCAGAAGTGGTAAATGATTTTCTACAAGGTACCCATTCCTCATTTCTTACCCTAGACATTGCCTGTATTTAGGAAGGTGTCTTCACAAAAGTGCCTATCCTGCTTGATCTCAAAATTGTATGTGGTTTTTTGGGTATATGGGGTTTTTCATCAATGAGTGAGACGTTTGAGGCATGTATCTGGCTGTAATCTGCTGCTGCTCTTTCACTCTTCCTCTTTTGAAGAGGCTCTTCCTACTGGAAGAACCTCAGAAAATACCAATATTCTACTCCCCTTCAGCTATGTGGCATTGTTCTAATTGAGAAACACAGGAATCATTAATCATCAAAAAGGGTCCAAATACGTTCACTTTCCTGGATTTCATACATCGTGAACAGCCTCTAGGGCTGACTTGACCTCTGTGCTAGGCTTGCGTGCTGTAACTGTGTCATACCTCCATAACTGCTTAAAACTTTAGAAGAAGAAGAAACAGAGCTCTGTGTTAAGAGTGGAATACAGTTTTTTTTCCTTGTCTATCAGTAGCTTCATCATAAAGCCAGAATTTTGTTAGTCTTTAATAATATTAACAATAAGCACATACAGAATATACGTGGTTTAAAAATACCTCCAAATATTTTGAATACAATTATTTCATATTATTGCCCTTTCATGTATTAATGTGTAGAATCACAGAAGAACATAACATTTCACCTAGAATTAGTAATAGCAAAGAAGAACAAGTTTGGCCTGAGGCAAGTTTTGGATCAGAGTTTATGAATGTAGGCTAAATATATTTTAAGATAGAAATATTTAAGTATAAATTAGAAATAAGCACTCATTATCTTTCAAAGGTTTGAAAAACAATTCCAATTGTGTTGTAATTGCATATTTTATGAAAATAAAAAAACATATTCACAGCAGTTGCTCACAGGTGGAAAAGATAAGGAAACAAAAAATACCAACTTGAGTACTCAAAATATTTGCTCTATCTTCCAAAAATACTATCTCTTGTCAAAGCAAAATCTCTTTTATTATAAAAGCTCTTCCTTGTAAATCAGATAGGCAGATACTGCACTTTCCTGACCTTGTACACAAAAGAATTTCGCATTTCCATTAAAAATATATCACTTGTGGGAGTCAGCTGACAAGCTGGTCGTCTTCAGAGCCTAATGATTTGCCTCTATGGCCAACCAGGCTTGTGTGTTCTTTGGCAGCTCCTTCTTTTGTTAATAATTTACAATTGGTCTCAAATGGTTTCAGACAGCTTCCACACGAAGTTCCAATTGTACCTTAAGGAGAATCATATAACGCTTAGGGCCAGATTCTAGGGCAGTTTCAAATGAGAACACTTACAGGTGATTACAAATTTTCATGGTCTAACCAAATGCAGAGAAATTCCTATAGAATCATCTTGAAAAATTTCATGGCAAATTAACTTCAATATATACGAAAGAAATATGTAAACAACTGGACTAACATAGAAGCAAGGATTTTTGACCCCAGCTTTTCCAGGAGACAGCAATATCAGAAGTATCTGTTTCCCAAAGATCCATGACAGCAATAGTCACTGAGCAATGTCCTAAATAATAACAGAAATAGTCAGTAACACTCTGTCCTAAAGAATTTCATTTTTAAAATTAAATTTGCTTTAATATTCTTTCAATATTCCTAGAAGTTTTATCAAGGACTTAATAGGAGATTTCCTTATTTTAATTACAGGTAGACAAGCTTGATAAAATAACACTGCCCTAGTTATTGGTAATTCTGATTCACTTGATTCAAAATGATGACTTTTTTACACTTCTTACACTGAAAAATCAGAATTATAAATTCACAGACACTAATCCCTGTAGACTTCTAATTTTCTTGTATTACATGAAGTATAAACTTTCCCCTTCTATATCATCTATCAACATTCTTCTGTTCACAGAAGTCTTTCAAATCTTCTGTTCGCTGTATGTATGTAGTAAACTGTTTAAATTCTGCATCACAGAAAGAAACAATTTGCAATTGGATTAGTTTCTCTTTTAGTCCCAGAACTATAGGAATTCCAACTGCCTCCTTTCTTGGTGTTAAAAAAAGTCATGGTGGTGACCTTTATGACCAGAATGAAGGATGAAAAAGATTTGTCAAAGATGCCAAACACACACATTAAAAATATGCATGAAATATATATGTAGAACACTATTTGTGATTCTGTCTCAAGATTACATGCAAATGACAAGGCATTCAGATACTGTTAGCACACCTTTTCACCTTAATAAGGCAACGTTATGAGAGAAGTGTTAAATAGATGACAAAGGTGATGCCACAAATTTCCAGTTGAACTCCATAAACTACAATTATTATTCACTTTGAATTGTTCCTTTGTGACTGAAACACTTCTAAGTCCTAACATTCTGATTTTATTATTAACAAATTTTGGGGTTTAGCTATTTTTAAAGGTTATTTTGTAGCTGTTATTTACAAAAAAAACTTGGTTGTGACAGTCAGGAAGAAAAACAGCTTAATAGAAACATCTATTTAGGTATGCAGCATTTCAGCACATCAAACAGAGCCCGTGTTTTGTAACTTTATTTGTCATAGTTCAATACCTCTGACATGCACTGCCGACATCATCACACACTTCAAAATGTTTTGACAAACCCTGTCTCAGTCTGCACTTTGTGATAACTTGAATGCAAACCTATTTTAGCACTATTGCCAATGGAATATGGCACCAATTTTGCAGGTTTTTGTTCTGGGATGTGATAAACCTACTCCATCCAAGGCAATTGCTGTAACAAATACCAGCTTTTATTAGTTCACTTTTCAGTGCTGTTTCTCCGAATCTGGTACGATGCTTTGTCCTTCAGGAAAGCAATCCCATTATGCTCCTTTTTTGGCCTCTGTGATGTATTAACTGGTATTAAAAACCTCACTATTAATGCTCACCATGAACTGGCCTGTGTTCTGGTAGAATGTGATGCATTGTTCAATCACAGCTTATCTGAGTTCTCAGAACCATAAAATCATTCTTGTTGGAAATGACCTTTAACATCATTTGAGTTCAACCATTAACCTAACTGTACCAAGCTCACTGCTAAACCTTGTCCCTAGCTTAATGTGATTGAGTACACTTAATCAAGATTGAGGCTGACAAGTCTGACCTGTGTGTTTTCACCTAGGATGATCTGTAGGTGTTATGGAGTTATCTATTGTAGTTATCTACGATATTTTCTTGTTTACAATATGTACTTGGATGGACACTCCTTTTAATCCTACTCTTCAACCTTTGGAACTGACATTGTGCAGGAAAGCTTTCAAAATCATCTTGCAGGTAAATTAACTTCAAAGGCTATGTGTAAATTTTGTTCTAATTATAACTTCCCATAAATGTTGTGTAAATAAGGGAGTCATTCAACTGTAGGACAGTGTCAGAGTTCAATTAAATGTAGGTTGTGCTGAAAGTTTGATATAGGCATACGTGTTTGATACAGAACATACATGTATACACACAGGATTTAGATACTAACAGGGATCTCTGATCTCTGTCTCTTTTTTACCAAAGTCGTAAGGACAATCCTTAGTATCTAATCTGTTCAGAGCTGGAGATGGTTAAATAAAAATGTCTGAAGAGATTCAATTCACAGACATAACATCACACAGAAATTCAGTTCACAGACCTAATATTACACAGAAATTCAACATCATAACATTCCACAATAGGATGATTGAACTCTCAGGCTTCTCTGTTAACACTGTACCATTGGCACGAGGTCTGTATACTTAAAGACTGAATATACCATAATCAAAGATCACAACAGTAGGTTCCCTTTTCTTTAAGCAAAGTTAAAATTAAAGCAAGATGATATTTAATGTTTTATATGCATGAACAAGTATATCAACTAAAGTAGATGACTACTTCTTTTGTTTTAATGAAAAGAGGTATTTTATGTCATGGAAGTGTTTCAGTTAGGATAAACACATTTAAAATGGATTTGGAAGGGCATCTTGCTAGTCTGGCTGTCTTTCATTGCTTATATTCACCTTTGCATGTGGGATTCCAAACATTTCTCAGAAAAGTGTGTTGCAGTGCTACTTCTGCAACAGAAAATACAGAGCAACAAACTGTGCTTTGTGCCTGTGCCCTCTTAAACCAACGAGCACAGAAATCCAGAACAACCATTTAATTCAGTAACATTTTAGAACCTAGAACTTTTACTACCTCAGAGCCCAGTCCCGAGATGCTAATTTCTATTGACTGTGAATTACAAGTGTTACTCATCAGTTAGAAAATAATCTGACATTAAGGGTAGGGGGTGTGTGTGTGTATGGAATTATTTATATTCCCTTGATACACAAAGATTTTCTTAAGAGTACTGTGTTTTGCAGAAAATTCAAGTTCTGATACCCTTTCGCCCACACATTAAATTGTCAAATCCTCTAGATAAATATAGGTTTATGTAACTAGTTTATCAAACTGAGATGCCTGAATCACTGAGGAAACTGATTTGCTAAAATCTCTTATTAAAAACAATGATTTATTTCATGCTGAACGGTTTGTACTTTAATAAATGCCCCCCTGTTCAGCCTTACAGTCCAGCAGATACAAAGAGAAAGATATAACTTCAGTGAAGCAGTTTCTTACAGTATATGGATGACAGAATCACAGGTTTATAAAGCAGTAAACAGCACGGCCTGGATATCTGTTGCATACCAAGGCCAGACCAAAAGCTTCCCTCTTTTTTCCGTTGTAGGAGTTTGTCTGACACACAGTACTATCTTTTAATGCAACTTTAATTTCCATATATCTTTAGATGAGATTATCTGTGGTAACGAGTCATACCTGAAACACATCTTTTTCACAGAATCACAGAATTATTGAGATCACCAAGCCCAGCCTATCACCTAACATCACCACAATCACCTAGACCATGGCACCACATCCAGTCTTTCCTTAAACACCTGCAAGGATGGTGACTCTCTAGGCAGTCCATTCCAATGTTCCATTCCAACCCTTTCAATGAGGAAGTTCTTCCTAAACATCTCCTGGTGCAGCATCAGGCCCTGCTCTCTTGTCCTGTCACTAGTTGGATAGGAGAAGAGCCCAACTCCCACCTGACTAGAACTTCCCTTCAGATAGTTGTAGAGAATGATGAGGAATCCCCTGAGTTTCTTCTCCTGCAGCCTCTCTTCATAAGACTTTCCCTCTAGTCCCTTCACCAGCTTCATTGCTCTCCTCTGGATCCACTCCAGGACCTCTATATCATTTTTGAAGTGAGTGGCATAGAACTGCCTCTAGTCCTCGAGCTGAGGCCTCACCAGTGCCAAGTACAGGGGGAGAAATACATCCTTAGTCCTGCTGGCCACACTATTGCTGATACAAGTCGGGATGCCATTGGGCTTTTGTGCCATCTGGGCACACCAATGGATCACGCTCTCAAAAATCCCTAGCACTGCTTTCTGCTGTATTTATTTTGGAAGACAGCTGAATATTGAATTCTCACAAGTGGAAAATAGTTTTGGAGTTATCTGTAAGCTAGACTTAATGGGAGAAGCTGTCATGTTGATTAATAGCCTTGAATTCCCTCCAACATTAGAGGGGTTCCACTGGTTGAGGAAGTTTTTTAAGGCCATCCCAAAGTTAGTTTGGCTCCCTGTATTTGGTGCTGCACTTCCCTAAAACATCCTTGTACTCCAACCATATGTGCAGGATTAGTAACTGCAAGGTTGTTGTCATGAGAACCACGAAAAAGACTATTCATTGTCCAGAGTCATGTTAAATAACGGAAAACAACATGGATATGCTCTGAAACGTAGTTCTCATTAGAATTCAGGAAGATGTTTGGTCTACTGGAGAAACAATACGTGAAAACGAGGGTGTGCTACACAGCCAAAGTCTTTCCAGTCGTGTTGAAATGCTGAAGAAAAGACTTGCACTAAGGATTTCGAGCATGTATAAAGAAAATATTCAAGGGAGGGATTGTGTTACTGCAGCAGAAGGTGCCCGGGCATGTGTCCTGCAGAGGCACTTTCACGTTCTGCTTTTGCCACCGCTGTGGTCTTCCAATATTTTTCTCAAAGTTACAGCACTTTGGCTGGTGGAAACTGAGTTTTGCTTTTGGCAAAATGAGCAGATCTGAACAGATGGAGCATCACAAAAGCAACCCAATGCAGTTGTCTAATTTATCTCTGCTTTCGGGACTCTTATATACAATCGCTCATGTCTCCATGCTGGGGATGTCTTTGCTGTTAATTCATGAGCACGGAACCAGTCAGCACTGGCTGAGTAGCACTTGAGTAGCAGGGAAACCAAGATAAAAATCTTTAGTAGGAGTGGACTAGCAGAAGCCAGAGAAGTTGTGCCTAAATAATGTATTATTTGTGGTTTTTAATTCCCAGGGTATTGGTTCACGTTGTGATTTGCTGAAAAGGACTTGGTATAGACAAAGGCATGCATGAACTATAAAAGCTTATTGGGGAGAAAACACACGATTTAAAAATATAACTATGTGAATTACACTTTGTAAAATAGCATTTTAATGCTCTGTTATGTCAAATATCTAGAATAGACCCATTAAATTAAATTAATTTTCCTTTTTTATTTTTTAATTGAGTTTAAACTAGTTGAGTTTTAAAATACTGAGAGAATTTCTGTTCCAAGTAATTAGAAATAGTTAGGGAACTTCCTGCTCTCTCCGAGATGTTATTTCTGCCACACAAATGATTTTTAAACTATTTTTATACTTTTATCTACCTAGATTTTGCAAGTGAAATAGAAATCTATTTTCCAGCTGGCCATCTCAGTGTAGATTACTGCAGAACTTGGCAAAAGATCAACTCCCTCCTTTTTGCTGTGCATGGACCTCCAGTGTTCATTTTATTCCACTTTTATTTTTTGCAGAGTGTATGGGTAATGCTTCAATATTGAAAAGTAAATAATCTATATATTTAAAAATTACCCATTGCTTGTGTAATCAATTGAATAATTATTTCTCATGAGAGAATGATGTTGTACAGTACCACTTTTTTAAAAGCAGCAAACATTGATGAGCAATGAATAATAAATCTTATTATTTGAAATGAAATTTCAATTCTGGCTCTATGGATGCAACTATTTGTAGAAGAATATCATTTTTCCAACCCTAAGTTTTGAATAAAGACAGCTTGCTTATTATTATTATTAGGAAGTTCTCTATCAGGGGAGGTTTAGACTTGACATTAGGAAAGGGTTTTTCCCTGACAGAGTGATCCAGGTTTGGAACGGGCTGCCCACGGAGGTGGTTGAGTCACCGTCCTGGAGGTGTTCAAGGTTAGGCTGGATGAAGTGTTGAGTGGCATGAGCTAGATGGCAGATGTTAGGGTTACTGGGTTGGTTTTAGGTTGGACTGGATGATCTTGAAGGTCTTTTCCAGCCTCATCAGTACTGTGAGACTGGGATACTGTGACACTGTATGTTTGAATGGTATGTCTGCTTAACCACTCTCTTTTGAAGAATGACTTTGAATTGTAAATCCCATGATCATACTTCAAAGATTCTAACAAACACACAAGGAATACAGAAGCATTTAAGGTGTTTAACTACTTATCCAGGTATCACTTCTGTGCAAATAATGATCTGTGCTGAATCCTCTAGAATGATAAATACATTATCTTTGCTCCACTATTAAAATGGATAATGGAAATAAAATGTCAAATTACTTTCAAAATCGATTTCAAAACTTATGAAGGCAAAAAATGTCAAGTTTGGTTTGATTCTATCATAATTTCATTTATGTGTACTTTGAATAGACTTTTGAAATACCTTTTACTTACCAGACTGTAACTGTGAACTTTACCTTTTAGATTAAAAACATCCTTTTACTTAATTTCTACATAAAAGACACTATTCTGAACTGCCACATATTTCAGTTAGGGAAACTGCTAATATAATATTAAAAGAATCTTAATGAATATACAAAATAAGTATTAAAATCAGCCATGAAAAAGAAACACTGCAGTCACTGCAGTGTTTTAGTAAAAATTGGGTATTTCTGAGGGCAAAGTTTTTCAGTCATGGCAATGCAGTTCAAAGATGTCATGTACGAGTGCTGGGCACTAAATGAACAAATCACTGTGAGATGGCCACATGGCTAACAGACCAGCTGTTAAAAAAGTGTTTACAAATGGCTAGAGATGTTTGTTCTGATACAGATCTCTGTAAGAAGTTATAGGGAATGCTTGGTTCTGGTGGTGAAGCTAGTTTCTTCAACATAGTCCCAGACCAGGGCTGTTCAGTTTAGAAATATATGAATGTCATTTAATAAAAATAAATGCATGCAGTTTAAGCAATTAGTACTTTTCTTATATTGAACTATTTTTATTTTTAAAGAATGCCTAAATTTCAATAAAAAGTGTTTTAAAAGGTTCATACAATTTTATAGTAGGATTATATCTGTAAATTATCCACTGTTACAACTTCATAAGACTAACACAACATGGTAGTTTATTCACCATTTCTGTTTAATCTGTTTATAACAGCATTCTTTAAGACATTAGAAGACTTAGGTCAGAAGTCGTATCAGGATGATAAACAAAATGAGAACCTTTAATACTGAACTTGCACTATGATACTGTGCAGTAACCAAGGGGTCTTAGTCCTCTTTCTATTGAAATTCACTCTGACAAAGTTGTTCTGTTCGGTTTAGACTTTATTTTCCCAGCACCAGGATATGAGCTCTAGTTGTTCACAGCTTTAGAGATCAACAAGTTTACACTTTTTGCTTGTTTCTATAGTAACAGATGAAACAGAATTAAGCTGAACGCATCTTGTTTCAAGAGGATAAAGATGTCTTTACACAACTGGTTTTTGAGTTCAAGTGTAAAGTGTTTTTTATCATGAAAATCTGATTTCATTAACGGACTTATAAATGCAAATATTAAATCACGCTTTATTCCACTTAAGGAAGATTTCAACCACTCTCACAGCCTGTTAGAGCAAAGCTAGGTCATGCTAATTTAATTTCTTTTTTAACATCGACCTTCTTTTCCTTGCAGTATCTTTATAATCCAGAGTTTGGTTATATCCTTTCTTTGAAATTTGTTTTACTGCATTTTGTTCCTTTTCTCCTCAGTACTGTTCTTCTGCAAAGGAATGTAATGCATAGAACTTTTAAATGCCAGTCTACAGTAACTGTTATCATAGTTAGATTACTGTTGTTTTAGTTTTGCCAGCAAATTCATTCTTTTCAAAGGCTGACTCTTTCAACTCTACTTGGCACACATTTTTTCCTTTTATAGGTTATATTGTGGAGTAAGTATACGTGTTCCAAATGACTTCCAACCTAAGAGGAAATATGTACAGAGAAACTATCTAAATGTTCATTATTTGATTGCAAATCCTATTGCAAAGCACGTAGTAAAAGCAAGTGACCCTTTACCTAAAGGAAACGTACCTATTAAACTTTATTAACTCTATCAAAAAAGAAAGGCAACCAAATAAACACAAAGTTGCATGACTGCGGAGGCTACTGAATTCCTTTGGTGTTGGCCATGGTCTTGTTTCATTTAAGCATAGCTAAGGTTTTTACCTTTTTGTTGGTGTTCATAATGCTCACATTTCCAGCTATCACTTCTGACTTTGAGGGTGCTGCCTACCAACTTGATAGGGATGTGTTGTATTACACTATTGCCGTAGATGCGGGGGCTGCAGAGTGTGTTTTCTACATGGAATGATCCTCTAGGGTTCCTAATACTAGCTCAATGCCTTCTGATCTCGTGAGTCCTTAGAAGTACTTCAAAAGCAGTAAGAGACACTGAAAACAAAATCCTCTTTATGAATTTTTTAAAATATTTGAAAGATCAGAGATTATAAAAAGGCTTCTTTAAGGATATTTGTATAGGCATTAACATACAAGTAATTATGTAATGACTAATGTTAATAATGTTAATAACATGTATATTATAATAAGCTTAATGACTAATTATGTCATTAACATACAAGTAATATAAAGGCAATACAATAACTGACTAGGGTGTTTGACTTACTATAAATATTAGACTATTGATTATGTGTAAAGAATTATTTCAGTATCAACCTTGTATAGTCAGCCACGGAATAGTTTAGCTCTCATGGAAAATTAAAGGGAGCCTTGAGATCTCTCTCTGACTAAGGTGGTTTATAAAGTTTGGTTTGAACATCTGCGGGCAGAAAATAAAACATCCACCATAAATATGGTACCTGTAGTTACAACTGCACTGCTGTAAACCACACAGAATTAGTTTTTCTATGACAAAGCTGATACAAAACTTATAGGCTAAGTATTTGATGTGACTGCTTGAAAGTCTCCTGGTTCTGGAGACAACCGCGTAATGGGAATCCTACTGAAATCAAAGAGAAAATCTGTATATGCAGGAAGAGGATGTTTGAGATGAAAACCATAGGTTCTGTGATTGTCCAGAGGGATTTGCAAATGAAAAGATAAATGCACTTCAGAACATTCTGATTTTTCTTCTGTGGCAGAGTTCATCTCTAATGGGGCTTCCTGTCAGCTGCTTAGTGCCGCTCTGGAGGTATATGGCCTCTATGCATACAACCTGAGTGCTTCCCTGCTTCCCTTGGGATCTACAGATCTGTATCACAGGACAAGTGCATTGGCTGTTTGTATCCAAGTAGGGAATTCAAGGAAGCTCTCAAGTCAGCTATTAAGACACAAATGAATGACCGTATATATAAAGTAGAGTTCATGTTTCTGGATGATGGAAATTTCATTAGAGCCTATTTCCACTATCAATTATTAAATAAATTCACTGGAGTCTTTTCCTTTCTTGCTGAAGACAAATATACTGTGAGGAAGCATGTGCTAACCCTTGTTATACATGAGTAGATTTGGGAATAAGAGGTATTACATCCCTTTCATGCTCTAGGGATTTCCTGGAGTTCCTTTTAAAATTCTGTGTCAGATGCTTGTTTGCGCCTTTCAGGAATAAATAGATGTCAAAGGAGGACACAACTGCTTTAAACTTCTAAAGAAGAGTTGCAAAAATGGATAGCAGGCAAAACAGACATCTGTGAGAAGTGCAACTGCATAAGGAATATGAAATTGGGGATTAAAACAATAGAACGTTCTCTGATACTCAGTGTCCCAATAATTTTGCTGCCTAATTAAAAGGAGAATAATAACACTGAAATCAATCTTTTTGTGTGCCCTGTGGAATCTTCAAGCCCTTTCTTTAGCTGGCTCCAAAGATTTCAGAACTTATGCTTATATAATTAAAGTTCTGGACAAAAATTATTCTCAACCTAAAAACACATCCAGGAAATGTCTAGTTTTAATAAGTGATTCTTTTGAGAGGGAGCTCATGTTGTTTCATGTTGTTTTTTCATTTTCATTCTCTAGGGTTTTTTTTCACTACTCCTCACTACTATTGTGCTATTGACCCCTTACACCATCAGCTAACCTAACTGGATAGCTAATATAGTTGTAAAAAATACAATGGGTACTGTAAGACCAAACTGTTGCCTACTGTGATGGTATGATGGTAATAATCCAGGGGAGTAACCTCACGTTTGTTACTTCCTCATAGCTCATGCTGTTCTTTACAACACTACAAACGTATAAACAGTTAGAATGCTTCTTCACAAATAGTCTACAAAACAGCTTTGGTTTCCTCTAACATAAACAGACCTTTCATATTGTACTTTGGGAAGAGTATTGTCGTGGGAGGCATCAGTGGAGGTCTTCTGAAACCTCTAGAACTTTTCAGTTCCAGGCCAGTTTAATTTCTAATAACTGAGTAATAGAGATCAGTAGGATTGAAATCATAGCTGGATGGCTACAGACTTTCCCTCATAGGATGTAATGCTAAACAATCCATTTCAAGCCTTTAGTAAGCTGGTGCATCACACGGAGCTTTAAGTAGGAATACAGGAAAAACTCATTATGAGAGTAAATCTGTGCAAGGATCCCAAATATTTACTGCTGTGAGAATAATTGTATTCCACAGGGAAAAGGGATAAGCATTAATCTATTAACACTCTACCCCCAACAAATACATACAGGCTGTACATGGTCCCTATGAGGAAAGGCTGAGAGAGCTGGGTCTCTTTAGCTTGGAGGAGACTGAGGGGTGACTTCATTAATGTCTCTAAATATGTGAGGGGTGGGTGTCAGGAGGATGGAGCCAGGCTCTTCCCAAGGTCATCTGGTGATAGGACAAGGGGCACTGGGTGCCAGCTGGAACAGAGGAGGTTCCATCTCAATATCAGCAGGAACTTCTTCACCATGAGGGTAATGGAGCATTGGAATAGGCTGCCCAGAGGGGTTGTGAAGTCTTCTCTGGCAACAATTCAAAACCCGGCTGGATGCGTGTGACTTGGTTTAGGTGATCCTTCTGTGGCAGGGGGACTGGACTAGGGTCCCTTCCAATCCCTAATGGTTCTATGATTCTATGAATGAACGAGATCCCTAGGAATTCCCAGAAATATTTCAACAATTACTGTGAAACAAGGTAATTTGAGGGGAGCCAGTTCCCTTAGCTGATCTTCATAAGACTTGTCTTTCAGGCTCTTCACTAGCCTTGTTGCCCTTCTCTGGACAAGATTCAGCACCTCAACATCCTTCTTGTATTGAGGTGCCCAAAACTGAACATAATATTCAAGGAGAGACCTCACTAGGGCTGGGTACAGGTGGACAATCACTTCTCTATTCCTGCTGGCCACACTATTGCTGAT
>VZRI01007519.1:36080-72505 GCA_013397515.1 Upupa epops | reverse complement strand
GAGAGGAGACCTTACTGCTCTCTACAACTACCTAAAAGGAGGTTGTAGCGAAGCTGGTGTTGGTCTCTTTTCCTGAATGATTAATGATAGGATGAAGGAAAATGGCCCCAAGTTGCATCAGAGGAGGTTTAGATTGGATATTATGAAGATGTTCTTTATTGAGAGTGTGCTTGGGCACTGGAACAGGCTGCGCAGGGGGGTGGTAGAGTCACCATCACTGGAGGTGTTTAAAAACGCAACTAGATATAGCATGGTGTAGGGGTTAGGGAGATGTTTGGATGAGGGCTGGACTTGATGATCCTTGAGGTCCTTTCCAGCCATGAGGATTCCCTGATTCTCTGACTTATTGTATACAGGCATATGAAAATAGATATCTGTGATCAGTGATCTTTCTGTTTTCTCTCACTCTTCTGTAATTAGTTGATGCTAGGATGAACCAACAGCACAACTAGAGCTAGGTATAGCTGCAATTAGCAACTGAACACAGGTCTGCTCATTCATTCACTACCCTCCTGCAGGACTCCGTTTACTTTGTTCTGACTTGCTGGATGAAGTGTTAAAAGATTCTGTCATAGGTACTGGGAAACCCTGAGACTGCAGAACCTTTTGAGCTTCCTGTGCAGTTGCAAAAAGTGTCTGTGGCAATAGATGAAGAGCTATATTTGCAGCTGGAAGCAATGTGGATAGGGCTTGTGCTTTCAGATCGCCTCCTGTTGTGACATTGATCAACTGTCTGAACTGAGTGTGCTTGTTTTGGCTGGGGTAGAGTTCTATAGTATCTGGTGTGGGGCAGTGTTCTAGATTTGTGCTAGAAAGAAGTATTGATAGCACAGGGATGTCTTTGCTATTGCTGAGCAGTGCTTACACAGAATCAAGGCCTTTTCTGTCTCACACCATCCCACAAGCGAGTGGGCTGGGAGTACACAACAATTTATGAAGGGACAGAGCCAGGCTAGCTGACCCCAAGTGATCAAAGGGTATTCTGCACCATATGTGTTTGTGCTCAGCAATAAAACTAGGCGAAAGGTTAGCCAGAAGGCCACTGCTCAGCATACACAGAATCAAGGGTCAGCTGGTGGTGAGCAATTGTTTTCATTTGCATAACTTATCTTTCTTTGGTTTTATTTCTCTCTGTTATTTCCATTGCAATATCTTCTTACTATTAATTATTATTTATTATTATCTTCCATTATTAAACTGTTTATATCTCAATCTATGAGTTTTCTCACTTTCACCCTTCCAATTCCCAGACCAAAGGGAATTTTTCCTTCATCCAGACTTCTTTGAGTAAACAGTCTGTCTTGGAAGAAACCCACATCAGTTCTGTTCTGTGCTTTTACTGAATCAACAATGTTTTCTAGCCACTGTAGGAGAAAGACACCACTGAATAAACAGCACTCACATACAGGAAAACAAGAATGAGAGCAACTGCTTGTAGAAAATTACTTTTAATTGAGCTAATCTGTACTCTTTTCACACTCTTTTTGGAACTTCATTCACCATGTTTTGTTAAAAATAACCTTTATGAACAGAAGCGCTTTGGTTAACCTTAATTGCTTATGAAGAAGAGCTGAATCCTGCGCTTGTCTCACCAGGCTATGTGGATGAATGACTGTAGAAACAGTCCTTTCCCTTACACCAAATTTTGTGTATAGCAAGTGGAAACAAGAGAGTGACCACAGCCTGTGAGCAAAGCTTGGTGATTACTATAGGCAAGCAACATACTCAGTTCCTACTTTGAGTTTTACTTCTCCAAGCACTCGTGGATGAGAAATTTGTGAATGAATTATTTTCTCTCTTGTGAATCAGAAGTTTTCAGAAGCACCAGAAATGAGACAGCACAATTTTTGATCTCATTTTAAGCAGCGTACAGATGAAAAGCCTGGCAAAGTTATGTTTTGACAGTCAAGATTGCTGATTATTTGGGGAAGATCTATGGTTTCTAAATGATTCATTAAGCTGGAATTTAACTCTCTTTTTATTCTACAATTCTTTAGCCTCATCCGTCTGAGTGCAAATCCCAACTTCAGTTTCTAATAACTGAAAGGCAATTTTGACTAGCAAGAGTGATTCCTTTGCTCGTTAGGAAACTGAGGAAAGAGCAGATGCAATACTTCCACTTTAAAGTGGCTAATTACTTGAATGATTTGGAAAATCTTGAAGCCTCTTACAAGACCAGCTGCCAAAATAACAATTTGAAGCCTGTGAAATGAACACAATGATGCGTATCTGTAAGAGAACTCACTGAACAAAGGAAATAATCCAGGATTGTTACCTATATTACTAAATCAAAATAGGTTATAGGGACAAGAAAATATGTAAGCAATCTTGTGTTCTGCAATTAAACTTATTAAACAGTTGAAATTTTCCTTATAATTATGCGATTATAGAGAAAGGAAGAAAACCACCAGAAAAACTGAGAAGCTTGAACAAATCCCTGAGTTCCTCTGCTTCCCAAGACAAGTGGGTGCAAAAAAATAAGATGGATGTCCAATTATGCCCATTATTTTCCTCTATAATTTAGGATTCAGAATTTCTGATTCTTTAAATTTGTAATGTATTTTAATAATCATTGGATAGCACATGACTACTTAGCTCGGGCTATGATTTGAGATGAAAAAATGAGCATCCAAGACATCTAGGTTTTACTGAGGAACATCCTGCGATTTATCTCTTAAAATTTATAGATGAGCCAATTCTTATGAGCACATGAAACTTTTAGTAACTCAGTGAAGGATTTCCATGAATTAAGTACTTACTACTTTGTAGGATTTAATGAGCCTTTAACGTTCTAAAATTGAACACTGAAAAAAGTGGAAGAATCCCATATTGCCAGTGCCTTTAGAAAACACATGCCTAACTGGCAAGTTCTTAGCCTTACGTTTGTAAATACATTAAGGGGAGGGTTGTCCCTTCAACACTTCCTACACATGCCCGTAGAGGTTTACTATTTTACGGAATTCTCCTGGTAAATCACTACATGAATGGCAAATTCTATTATAAAACACTGATTATCTACGAAAGCTACTTCTTATCAGAAGGGAAGGTTGGTTTTTTTTAGACTTCCAATTTGTGTGAAATCTTGCTGAGGAAAACAAGCTCAATATATTCATACCAAAGTTTAACAAACATCGCTTGAATTGAATTCTCTGCTCAGTTTATCTCTTCTCTTTTCTTAATGTGGATGCACATAAAACTACCACGTGTGTTGTATGTAACATGAGCGTGCCAAAAGAAGTGGCTCAGACTTCCTAGTGAAATCACAAGGTTACTGTAAAGCAGTAGCAAAGGAGGGATGTGTAAGGGTTCTGGAAAGAAGCTAACAGCACATCCAGATGACTTTCTTTCTCCTAGTCTAACAGTACTCTCTTCTCAGGCATCCCATTGAAGGTTAGCAGTTACATGCAATACATTCACATTTACCTAGCTTTTCTATTTTTACTGCAATGTTTTCCTGTACAAAACTAACAAAGGTCTGCTATCAGAAACTGATCTAACGATTTCATGAAAGAGATTAATTTAATAAGCTGGGGCTGCTAAGAGGTAAGTTTTACAGCTACTTTGCTTTATGGATTTGTTGGCTTTTACTTTTTAACAATGGTTTGATGCCAGTCTGTTTGTGCCAGGAAATCACCTATTGCTTCTGATTTAGTTTCAGTGACATTTTATTTCGATGGGAATTGTTAATTTATTATTTTGTGTGACGTATACATTTTGCCATGAGCTATTAAAATATTCAGATCAGAATCATAGTCTCATGCATGAGACAAATCCTTTACATGTACTCAATAAGACACTGATTAGGCATAACTCTAAGTAAATGCTTTCCAGGTATAATGAATACAATGAAGACTGAAGTAGGAATTAAAGTATGAATTAAATTAAAAACCAGCATCACAAATCAACGCCAGTTACATTTCCTTGGCAAGACATATGCCTTTCTTTTGTTTATGTGATTCTCTGGCTGAAGGAAGGGTGAGGATGAGTTATGCTGCATTTACCTAAAAGAGAAATGATAATGTTGAAAATAATAGATGTCTTGGGCAACTGAAAAATAGATTTTAACCCAAGTCAATACAGTTGGTATTTGGAAGTATTTTAGATCATTAGCTACAGATAAGTTTTCAAAATTAAAAATAAAATAAAAATAATCAATTATTTTTTTCAAATAGCAAAATAAAACAGCTGGCTTTTTAGAAAATTTACCTTGCAAGTTTTTGTGGGCTTTTGTTTTCTCCGAATGAACTTCAATTTCACAGACAAATTTCAGAGAGCTCTTAATGTTGTGGCTTTAGTAGAAGAACTATGTGGAAGACAAGATTCCATGGAGTTTTTCCCCATGTATTTATATTAAGTGCTTTGTTTTGGCCAATGTTTTTGGCCACCTATGTTCGTTTTCCTCTACAATTTCCGTTTAAGTGAGTCCTCTTAGCAACAACGGGTAGCCAAGCCCACCTGAACTCTGTGGAGATACCCCTTGAATTTTTAAGAACACTCAGGAGGCAAAATATGTTTGCAAAGAAGTCTAGCTCCACCTTTCTGCCCTCTAGAGACACTTAATGTCCACATTTAATTGAGATGCTGTGGAGTAATACTTCCAGACAGAAAATTTCCCAGGTACCGCATTAGGATGGTTAAAAGTAAAGTATTCAGCTGGAAATGATGTTGAGGACACTTGGCTAAATTGCTGAATCTTTTGTAATGATTTGTTGAGAAAGGGACAATCAACCATGAGAAATTTCAAAGTAAGAAAGAAATACTATGTCGTAGTACTCAAACAATTTGTTTTCTTGAACCTAAGGAAACATTTTGGGGCTATTTCAAGTATTAAGATTAGGCCAGTGAAAAATTTGAAAACAACATGCTCTTTTAAACTGGAGAAACCAAATATTTGCCTTTAAAGCTGCAAATTAAAATTTCCGATTTGGTAGCAAACAGAAGGATTAACAGATTTTTCTGCAAACTGCAGGAAGTCATTCCCTCAAAACGAAATTTAAAATAATTTGCTGGAAAAAACACTTTTGTGTAAAATAATCCACATTCGTGAAGTATCTTTTCAAGTTGAAAAGGACACTTCGGGATATTTATTTCCTGATGTACTGAGCTGCAATCTAAGTATCTCAGAATACAAGGACACAATAGGAAGTGCAGAACAGTCCGTAGACACACCTGGTTTTTCTTTGAGAAAAGCACTGCTTTTAGGTTTACAGGCTATTTTCTGCCTCGGGTGAAATGAGACAAAGGTTTCTATAACTACATTAAAGTAGGCCTTATAAAAGAAATGTGAGTTCCTTGATAAGGATAGAGTTACGAATCAAATGCAATAATCATCAAATTGTCATCACTTCAGGACAAATCATACTCTTCATCTGCATCCTTTGTAATTGAATAGAGCTGCCCACATACTCTGAGGGCAGAATATGGCCTTGCAATGCTGAAATACTTGTGTGTTTATTCTCTGGAGATATCTGGGTAAGAAGAGAATTGATTACCCTTTAGTGAAAGTAATGATTATGTTATTAGATTTTACAAAAAATGTCCTCTTCTGGTTTGGCTCAGTCTTTCTTTGGATCTAACACCAAACAGGGCACCATTCCTGAACTCAATTACTCAGCAAACTTGTTCCCTGCTATTCACCAACTACCCCAGTGATCACGGATTATGTTAAGCACACTATCTGCAATATCCTGAAACTAATGTTCTCCCGTCCCTTTGCTGATAGATAAAAGCTTCCTGAGAAAACCAGATGGGTGGAGAGCTGGGGAAAGAGCATCATGAATAGAATCCACTGTGTGAGGTAGCGAAGATGTAGTTGGCTGTTGCATGTAATAATAACAGAGTATGATTTCCAGAGGCAGAGCAGATAACAGTCATGGACATTAAAACTACGTAGACTAACACGAGCTCCCACTCTGGGTATTAATTTCAGCGGAAGTTATACAAACAAGATGGGTTGTGGCACTATAAGGGAAAGATTCCTAGTGCTAGGCAGGTTGGGAGAAACATTTTTGGTTCATCTATCCCTCTTTGACTGCATATAAATCAGTTAAAGCCATGCAGCTCATCTGTATTTGGGATGGCCTCTAACATTAGCTGTGTTCTGTACTCAGGCTCCACCTTGAAGTGCCGTGGACAGAGCTGCAAAGCCCATTTTTCAAGCATTCAGCATGGATCCCAGTCTGAGGTCCTATCAGCACTCAAATACTAAGCCCTCAGCACTATCTGCAATGATTTGAAATTTTAAATTCTATTTTACTTTCCAATAAATAAATGTTTTAGAGTATAAGACTAAGAGTGGTGAAAGCAGCAGCCTGAATATTGGGCATGAAGGAGAATCACAGAGCATCTCAGCTGATATGGCATTTCACTTAGAGTTGTTTCTTGTGTTGTTGGGTTGTAATTTCTTGTTGTGTTGTTGTATTGTAATTTCACATCAATTTTAGGGGAGGGAATCTCACCTCTACCAACATTTTAAAGCCTTTTAACTCATAATTTCTTTCTGCTAATATAATTTCCAATCCAATAATAATGCTTTGGTGATGTAAGCAGGTTAGTATTAAAATGAAATTCAATTTTATATCAAATCCTTTTCAAGGTTGAACAGAAATAAAACATTTAAAGGAAATGTGTTTGCAACACTAATTAGCACTGTGTTTTCTCTGTGCTAGATTGAGTTGCCTGGCTAAGATTTGTTATGATAGTAAGATTTTGCACAGTGGCAAGTCTAGTACAGAGAACAGCTTTAACCAAGAGGAGAACTGATATTAGGCAGATAATAGAGACACTTTAGTTTAAAGAAGTAAGAAAGGTACAGTCTTCATTGACATCAAAAACCATATAGATTTAGCTAAGTTTTTAATTTGTCAAAATTTAGCAGCATTAACTGCAAAATGAACTGTATGTGAGGGGTGGGTGTCAGGAGGATGGAGCCAGTTTCTTCTCAATGTCATCTGGTGATAGGACAAGGGGCAACGGGTGCAAACTGGAACAGAGGAGGTTCCATATCAATATCAGAAGGAACTTCTTCCCAGTGAGGATACTGGAGCACTGGAACAGGCTGCCCAGGGGGGTTGTGGAGTCTCCGTCTCTGGAGACATTCCAGACCCTCCTGGATGTCTTCCTGTGCGACTTGGTCTAGGTGATCCTGCTGTGGCAGGGGGATTGGACTGGATGATCTTTCAAGGTCCCTTCCAACCCCTAATGATTCTATGTTAGGTAAGAATCCTTATGTTGTATTCATTTGAGTCACTGAAATGTTCTTATTTAATCAGATTTATTTTAACTGGGTTGTAAACAAATGGGGATTTGTTAGAGTGGTGAAAAAAAGCTCTGCTTTTGAGCATTCTGCCCTGCCACTGCATAGATTCACCATCAACTTCTACGTTGCTTTTCCTGCTAGGAAGACTGGAGTTGTGAGATAGACGCAGAGCAGGTACTCAAATAGTTATCTGCCTGGTGAATCAGGCAAATCCATCACAGGAAAAAACGGCTCCTCTTTAAAAAGGCACCCTAAAGCAAAAAAAATTCAGATGTTGTGAAAAGAAATTTGAGAAGGGATGGGAGGAGTGACTGTAGCTTACTGCTTTCATGGAGTATTCTCAGAATGACGATGTCTTTTGTGCCTTTTAAAGTTAGTGCTGTTTTCCGTCTACAAGAGTCTTACATTAAAAATTGGGTATTTGGGCTTTTTAGACTGGCTGATCCTTTGGCTGTTGTTTAATTACCTTTCTGGAGATTGATCAACGAATAGAAGAAAGCTCTTACCCCAAAAATCTTGGTTAGAACTAGTTTCACATGCTTTAGGTGAGACACAAGTCTGCGTGTTCGCTATCATTGCTTATATTATGAGAAACAATTTCTTCTCATATTTATGCAAATATTTTCCCCTTTGCAGAAAATGATATTCTAACTTACATGTAAAACTTCTCTGTTGTAGTGAAACTTATAGATAAACTAACCTTAATATTATAGACAAACTATCCTTAAACTTATAGATAAACTAACCTTAAAAAATATATAGTTTGAGTTATGGGGTATTGAACTTGTGATTTTCAAGCTGAACTGCTTAGGAGCAGCATTGTGCATGCTGCTGTCTGTATCCACCATGGGCACCTAACTGCTTATTACACAAGAGAACATTAGGACACTTCCACATGGAAACTTTGGTAGCAGTGAAGATGCTTTCTTTTGGGATGCTTTCTTTTTCAAGGTTAGGCTGGATGAAGTGCTGAGTGGCATGATCTAGATGTCAGATGTTTAGGTTTACTTGGTTGGTTTTAGGTTGGACTGGATGATCTTGAAGGTCTTTTCCAGCCTCATCAGTACTGTGACACTGTGGGATTATTGTTACATAGGAAATTATGAAGGCAAATTTACTTTTCAATTAATGCCAGAGCAAAATGTGTTTGTATTTTGTCTTAGTCTCAAGAAAGTGCCACAGTACTGGTGATGTTGAAGACTCTAGCAGAACTTACCCATTCTCCTAGCGATAGGATTGACATAAAAATCAGTCACATTATTTACACTGGAGAGGGAAGTGGTTTCCCTTTTTTCTCACTTTCTACTACAAATTAACTCAGTGACTGTTTCTCACCGTTTGAGCAATTTGGTTTTTCACTTTGCTAGAAAAAGGCAGTATTGAGAAACAAAAAGCCTGACATAGTACCCACAGTGCATAAAAGACAGAGGAAACTGCTGTGCTTGCTCTTTTCATTCCTTGCTAATCTATATTTTCTAAATTGAGAAAAGGTTGAAAAGTGTATTATGACTGTGCTTTTACCTACACACTGCTGTTGTGTATATAGGGATTGCAATGCTGTGGGAGTGTAAGCACAATTCTGAGGCATGACTTCATAATTTATTTTAAAACCCTTAAAAATACCTCCCTTTAGGTCTGTGTTAAAAAAAGAGTAGTATTGTCACAATGAACTGGTCTCCAAAGTCTTTCCAGTTGAATGATTCTATGATTCTATGAACTGGCCAAGGGGATTAAAATATGATTTTCATCTATTTGCATAATTGGTAAATTAATTAAATTAAATCATTAAATTAACTCCATGGAAATAAAATACTAAGGTACTTATATCCTGTTACTTTTTTCTGAATTCAGTGCCCAAGTTGACCATGGAAACAAATATAGATGGAGGGAAAAGTAAACTGAATATATAATTTGAGGGCAACAGATGCACAAGTCAATATAAAGTTTATTTAGATCTTAAACTACTGATATATTAACATATATCACATGGAATAACACCAGGAAACTAAAGACAGCTTACTGGAATAAAGGTCTGCGATCTCGGAGGAATGTGGAGTCCTTGATTCCTTCTGGAAGTACCTCCACTAAATGAATTCTCCAAGCTTCTCAGTTAAAAAGCAAAACAAACCAGTGTAGGGGCTTCCAACCCATCAGGTACTGACGGTGCAATTTTATGGATATCACTGGCAAAACCATGCAAGCTCCCACCTAGCCTATCTGCCACAACGATCAGAGGGAAGAAAAAGGTCTTGTCTATAATAAAGTTTTAACATCTCTTATAAGAGTACAAAGGATTAGGTAATAGTCTGCCCTCAGACCCAGTTCATTAACATAGAACTGAAATATTCTGGTTTTCAGTATACATTTTGGCTGCTTGTTGTGTCTCACAACTCACAATGAACATATAGAAACCCACTCTGTGCTCTGTCAGCCTTCCCTGGTTTGATGTCTACAATTTATTATGTCATCTCATATGTGTGAAACAGGGAGGCATGGATATTTTATTTTATTTTATATTATTTTATTTTATATTATTTTATTTTATATTATTTTATTTTANTTTTTCTCAAAGGGAAATATAAAGTCCAGTTTTGCTGTTTCATTACAATGCTTATATCTGACTTTTCCAGGAGGATTTTCTCGATCTGTAAAACCTCACGAAAAACACTGAAGCATTCTGTTAAAAACATTCTGTTAAATGCTTCTCCACTGAAGGAAGAGAGTGGCTTGCTAAACGCTTTAGTGCAGTCATGATCACATGGAAAGAATTGCTAACAACATGTCTTGCTGCCATTGAAAAGTCCAGCAGACAGCTCTGGAGAAAATAATTTGCTTTGTAGAGACGTTAAGCTGTAGGAAAATATGTGCCCCAAACCATTTCTTAAAGAGCTGCAAATAAGATGACCATGGAGTAGTAAAGCATTAAAGAAATAATTCACTTCTAAATATGCTCTCTAATTTTTCCTTTATCTTCTTTCCTTTCCTCATTACTTCTAAAAATAAGTTGAAAGGTAGAAATAACACGGTTTTATACTCTGAATGCTGAGCATCTACAGAAAGTTCATCTCCTTGGCTATAAATCTGGGAAATGGAATTTTCAAATGCACTTCACAGAGTTTGTTACACAAGTCCCAACAGGATACCTGTGGACTAGCCAATGAAAATAGAGACAATCACTACTAAACATCCTTCAGAAAGCGTTGGAGAAAGTAAAAAAAAATAAGTATCTAATTATCCATGACAAATATGTTTAACACGACAGAATTTGTCTTTCTGTTTAATCCTAGACAGGGTAAATTTCTTCTATCTTGTGTCTAGGCAGCAGTATGCATTCTCAAAACTCTACCTGCTTCTGTCAGACACATGCTTAATTTAGAGTTTAAAATTTCCTACAGGTTGAATTTACATTCTGTGTTCTATGAGGAAGTTAACATTGTCAGTCTGGGTTTTAGCATTCCAGATAACGACTGTCCTGGGTCAATACATTAATTTCAGTGTTTCTATATGATTATCCATCTTCTGTTTCATTGTACTCTATTCTAGTGTAAGGACTCCATTACTCTAGACACTTCAGACCTTTACCTACCAGTCCTTAGGTATCATTTTTCACATACACTCTCATTTTAGTTTATCTGATTCAATCTGTAACAAGTAGGTTATAACGAATCAATAAAACTAAGCTCAACTGACTTTTAACATCAGATTAAGAGATTTAGATGCCCAAGTATGAAGGTTCAAAAGCCTAGCTCCAGAATTCCATCAGTGAACACTTTCTTTGCCCCTGTATTTTGTCATGAAGTATATTGGGACTCAGGATGACCACACAACTCAAGGGGTCATGAAATCATGGATAGTCAAGGATCATCTCTGTGTTACTGCTGAGCCCATGTGAAATATTAATATAGCCTGGCATGTTGCCGACCTTCCATAACTTTCAAACAGTACTGTATCCTCTTTACTTAGCCTCACAATACCTTTAGTGTCACTTAGGATTATTGCAGTAGCCACCTGAGCTACACAGAACAATTTAAGAACGAGGAATTTACTTAGCAGAGGTTTCCACCCCAGACATGTAAGTCATGATTACTGCTATGCTAACATTTTTAAGCCCCCGTAAGGATCTGTGTAGCCCATGCTTTGATGCTTACCCAGGAAAAGAGAGCTAAAAATAGTTCTTCACGCTTTCAGCCCTAACCCTCTGGTTCAAATCAGCAACTGAAGAAATTAGTAAGATTGGTCCAAAAAAAGAGACAGAATTTCTGCACACATGTTCCAGTATTTTGTAGGGAACCTCAGTATTTCTGAGCTCTAATGCTCAGTCTCACAACAGTTAGTCCTTATTTTATTAAGGACGAAATATTTCCAAGTTGTAAACATGTTCAGACAAAGCATTTTTCTTACCCAGAAACTGTCCATCTTTTCGAGCTATTTTGGGCTTTGGGGAGTTCACAAATGGAATTGAATGTGATCTATTATGAAACACGCTGTTAAAAATAAAACGGTAGAAATAGCACGTTTCTATCTGGCAGGGAATGATTGATTATTGCAGCGTATAAAAATCAGAACGTTAGCAGAACAGTACAATTACTGCATAGAAAATCAGAATCTTTTGTTGTTCAACAGGATGTAGACTTTCCAAAACTCTGAGGTGGCTGGCTAGAAAATATTTACGATGTAAGTACAGAAATGATGATATTTCTTACAGCGTGTCAGATTATTTATCTCTCTTTAGACACATTTACAGCAGTCAGGTTTTCAAACATGCTGAAGAATGCCTACTCTGTTAGCATCTGCTGTAGTGAAACCTTTTGTCATCTTAGAAATGGGTGATGGCAAAATACTCAGGAAGTTATTTTTAAAAGCCAGCCTTATAATAAACCTTTCTCTTTTCCTTTCATCAACATGCAAGAAAAGAACTAGTACTAAAAATCAGACAGCTCATTTAACTTGATCTGATTTAGTTAATGCCTACCTTTGCATTTGAAGGGTTAATTATACTCTTGATTCCAACTTCTGACTCTATTCTTGACATCAAAAGCGTATTGCTGGGGCAAAAGCCGATTTAATAGTGCAGCACACACCTATTAGATCAACTGAAAGTTGAGTTAGGATATCCTGCCCTGCTGCTCTTGTAGTAGCGTTACTAGGAACTAGAAAAATATAAACAAATCTCCTTACAGATGTGAAAAAAGCATGCCACCAGACTTGGAAACGTTTCTATTCCTGCCATCAGGCTGCCATTTGTAGCAATGGAACCTCACTGCCTAGGGAAATACACATCTCAGAAATACCTGTGAAGAATTTGAAAGAATATAAAAACTGGAGAAGCTATAATCCCTTATTTTACAGTTTCTATACCTTTCCTATAATAAGAAGGTGCATAAACTGTGAGTGCAGTTTTACCGCTAACATAGAGGATCACAATCTATCAAACTCAGTCAGGACTTTCCTCCCCATTCACAGATAACTGTGACCTCGTATTCAGTATGCGACATTGTGCATCCAAACAAAGAAGTCATGAAATGTATACTGATGGCCAGAGTTTTTGTTACCACAACTTTCTTGAAGCTGTTTTATTTGTAAGATTCCTTACTCTGTTTTGTCCAGTTGCCTCCTACAAACAGAAAGTGCTGGGGAAGTTTCCACGCATGCACCCCAGCAGTATGGAATTAACCAGACATCTGATAGTCAGCTGTAATTCCTCCTCCCTTTCGTGCACCTATATTAGACACATTTCAAAGGTAATCTTTTTTTCCAGTCTCTCACAGGCTTTGTAATGTATTGTTCTCATTTTTAAGATAAACAAGTAGGCAGATGAACCTATATAATTTCAACCTTTTCGTTCAGGGGGTTTATGAAACAATTTAAATCTAAAATGCTGAAGATTTTGCAGTTACTATTTCTAATATCAAATCTACACCATGTTGGACGCATACCGTCTTAGGTTATATTTGTATGAGCAAGCATGTGAATGTTCAAGGAAATAAGAAATGAAAACTTTGTGCCTGATGCCTTCAAGAAATGTAGTTTTTCAATTATCTAATTATTCATCCTTAGGAACAGTTATTATTAATCAGTATCATTGTAAGTACAATGTTTTCACCAAAGTCTTTCTCTCACAGTTTGTTTTCTGACACATCTGATTCTTTTCAATCCTTCTTCCTATGAGGTAACTAGATGTTTCGACATTGCTTCCTCAACAGAATATAACAGCAACTAGAGCTGGCTGGAACTTACAGATGCAAAACTTTTCTATTGAAACAGTTTTTGCTTGACATAGAAACTTTCTTTAATGAGAACAAGGTAGACTTTGCTAAATTATCTACTAGAAAGTTTCTCATCCCAACACTTTCTTAATGGAGTTGTGTCTGTTAATTCAGAATGAGTTTCATCTCAAACTTTTAATGAATCATAGTAAAGAATATATAAATCTAAAGCTTGAGGTTCAACCAAAGCAATTAGTTCCACTTGGGACATTTCTGTCCCATTTTGTAGAGGAAAGAGTTTGGGTTTTTTTTTATTTCAAAAGTGTTACCAAATTGGGAAAATTATTTCTCACCTGGTTCTAATAATAGCATGTTTGAGTGGGTTGCTTTCAAACCTGCTGTGTCTGAGGGCTCTGCCAACAGTTAAATCAGGGTAACCTATCTTAAGATCTGAAAATGCCTGGGTCTTGTGTAAGTGCACCAGAAAACTATATGAATGAGAACGGATTCACAGACAGTCAACTGTCCCCACACTGGCCAAAGAGGACTGAAGTTTACCGCTTGGGTTGAGCCTGTTTAGTAAATGTTTATGAAAGGAAACAGATGCCTAGCTTTGGCCCTCAAGTTTCTGCAGTGGCCTGCAAACAGTGGAGAGAACAGAATGTTTTCAGGGGAAAGATACAGACAGAGATTTTCTTCACTGGTAAATTGAAGAGGTAGCTCATTGCTGAGGATCTTATGTCAGGGTTGTGTGGTTGAGACACAATGGAGCTCGTACATTACAGAGCTATTCCTGCTTTTGTGGCTGTAGCTGTGGGAACTGAGTGGTTAAAAATGAGAACGCATGGACAAGAAGCCTCCTGTGCCTCCAGCTCTGGAAAACATCAGTCCAGTCCAGATTCAGTGTCATTTTCTCATTCAGAAGTTCAGGGAGGATTTAGTTGTGGCATAATTAAGAAATGAAAGAATTGGTGTAGGAAACTTTAAAAATGAAAGAATCTGTTTAAGGAATTAAAAATTGAAATACAAACTTGTATGGCTTCTATTCCAGTTGGTGTCTTTGTTTTCTCTTTCACAGAGATATACAAAAAACCTTTCTAGCTTCTCTTTTTCAGCTAACAAAATCTGTGTATCTGAAGTATTTCAATATAAATATAATATTAATAAATAGTATCAAATAATAAATAATAAACTAATAATATTAAGTATAAATATACATATATAAATATATTAATATAAACATGAATATGAATATGGATATAGATATAAATATTAATATGAATATTAAAAGTATAATGGACTATTTAAATCTGAAGTATTTAAATATAAAAAAGAAAACTGTTGCTTTCATTTTTCCCCCTAACATTTGAAATTCTGTTTCTTTCTGACTCTGTCAAAGACTTTGTGAAGAAAAAGTAAATTAAACTTGCTCGTCTAAGCGGGCATCGCGCTTTATGGGTTGTATATATTAAAAAATAATCCATTCCTCCCTTTCAGGATGGTTCATTCTCTTGTCAAAAAACTCCAAAGTCATTTTGCTCACTTTAGGCTCACTGAGATAACTGCTTAGGAGGTTTAAAACTCTCTGTGATCATCTATTAAGTTTTTCCTAAGTATTTTAGACCTTGTATTTTGTGGTCTCAGGCAAAATAACCGTAAGATAAATCTTTGAACATTTAATCTAACAGGATGTCAGAATGTCTGAACTCTGTTCAGTCAGAGTTTGAACAAAAATAATAATCTTAAAGTAAAAATCACTCAGAACATTGGTGTGATAATTATCCTGTGCAGTAACATTAACAGAGGCCTTGCTTTTAAGTGCCATGAAGTGATTTTAGCAGGATTTTTGACTTGCATTTTGTCAGCACAAAACTTCTAATAATATATATTTCCTAAACGCATTAAACCATCTATAAGCACCTAGTTCACCTATAAGCACCTAGTAATTCCTCTATAAACTTTGCAAAGTTGCCAGTTGAACTTGTCCAAAAAAACTTGTACTGAGAGAACCTTGAAGATAATAAAACAGGACTAAATACATTCATATGAAACCATATCAAAACATATATGACAGCTCTTTGTTATTAATTTCTATTTTAATTTATGCCTCAATGAGCGACCTGTGTGTGATGAACCAGTGCTTGTGAGGCCTGACTCACTTGGCTAAGGATGCTCATTGGTATTTCAAGTCTTAGAACAAGTTAACTATGAGCCAGCAATGTGTTCTTGTTGCCAAGAGGGCCAACAGCATCCTGGAGGGGATCAGAAGCGGGGTGGTTAGCAGATAGAGAAATGTTCTTCTCCCCTCTACTCTGCACTAGTGAGGCCACATCTGGAGTACTGTGTCCAGTTCTGGGCCCCTCAGTTCCAGAAGGACACAGAGCTGCTGGAGGGTGTCCAGTGTAGAGCTACGAAGATGATGAAGGGAGTAGAGCAGCTCCCTGATGAGGAAAGGCTGAGGGAGCTGGGGCTCTTGAGCTTGGAGAGGAGGAGGCAGAGGGGTGACCACATTAATGTCTATAAAGATGTGAGGGGTGGGTGTAAGGAGGATGGAGCCAGGCTCTTCTCAAGGTCATCTGGTGACAGGACAAGGGGCAATGGGTGCCAGCTGGAACAGAGGAGGTTCCCTATCAATATCAGAAGAACCTTCTTCACAGTGAGGGTAACGGAGCATTGGAACAGGCTGCCCAGGGGGTTTGTGGAGTCTCCTCTGGAGATGTTCAAGACCCACCTGGCTTTGTTCCTGTGCGACTTGGTCTAGGTGATCCTGCTGTGGCAGGGGGATTGGACTGAATGATCTTTCAAGGTCCCTTCCGATCCCTAATGATTCTATGATTTGTTCAGATACAAGAATCTTTGACTTCCAGACAGGGAAGCAAACAGGCCTCTCTTCCCTATCTTCGTGAGACAGATTCAAAGATAAACTCCAGGACTGGTGAACACCACAGTGTACAATTTAGTTCCTTTTCACTCCCTGCCATGTATTTTACCTGGAGTAGATGTTTTTTTGTCATCTGGAACATTTATATCAAATGAAAAGTGAACTTGAGAAGAAGGATTTTAAAAGTCATGCTGAAGTCAGGCTTTTAACAATATAGAAGTTGTATAATAGAATACCCAGTCATGGACAGGGGCTTCTTCTTCCTTACTACCTTTGAAGTCTGTCTTCTTCTATTCCATCTTATTCTATTCCCAGTCTTCATCAAGAACAATTTATTACATTTCTCTTTGTAACAACATTTTGCATATTTGAAACTGACTTAATCGCCCTTGAGTCAGTGAGGAGAAGGATCCGACCTCCTCTTTCTCAAGAAGGGTGCCAATTTGTTATAATTTAATGGCTTCATTTCAATGCTTTTCTTGCCGCTTTCATTTTTTCCTTCATTAAAACTTCCCTGCTGACATTTGCCCAAGGTCCTGCAGCTTAGTTTGAAGACTGAATGCTGAAACAACTTAAGGAAACTTCAGGCTTGCTGTCATGTAGGCATATGTCCTTGAGCCTGGCCTGGTCCACAGAAAGGTCTGGCACATTGCTCCACAATGACAACCGAGCTTTGCTACATGCAGATATCACACACCAGAAGCAGAGCTGATATCATCAGAGATGCTGAAATGTGAAGTCTGACTTAGAAATCAATCCCATTTGCGTAGAGTGTATTTTCTTAACACCCTAATTTTATCACATCGTGGATGCTCCAGCTTGAAGCAACGTCTGGCAGTTGATTTCAGGAAATATTATTGAATTTTAAAACTCAGAACAGAATAACTGTAGTCCTGCTCAACCAAAGTTCTCATTAAAATATGCAAGGATAATATTCATGGAAGGTTTTAAGGCTTAAATCACATCTTTCAATGGCAGCTTCATATTTGTCTTTGAAGTCAACAACCTATCTACTTTTCTTATGGACTTCTCATCTATTTAACTAGAGCTGATGGCAATGATTTCAACTCATTGTGGCTCATCAGGAAAAGATACTTACATCTAGGTTATCTCATTCTTCAAGCCACTGTGCTTTGGCTCCTACTCCCTTCTGAATTCTCCTATGGGTGGAAATATTCAGTGACAGACTCCCTGAAAGAGAGCCTTATGTACCTTATACAGTCATAGAATTGTTAAGCTTGGAAAGGACTTCATAAGGTCATTTAGTCAAAGCACTCTGCTCAAGAAGGGTCATCTAGAACAAGTTATCAAGGACAGTGTCCAGACTGATTTTTAATATCCCTGTGAATGAAAACTCTCCGGACAACCTGTTCAATTACCTTCACAGCATTGAGGTGGGATCTAAGTATGTTTACATTTCTGCCCACTGCCTCTTGTACTGTCTGTCACTGGGTGTCTCTGTGAGGAGTCTGCACACATCTGAGCCTTCTCTCTTCAAAACTAAAGTCATTTCAGACAGTAATCTTGTATGCCACATGCTTCAGTCTCTAATTACTTTTGTGACTCTTTGCTGGGCTTAGTCCAGTGTGCCCGTATCTTCTTTGCATTGGGGAGCCCAGAACAGAACATAGTATTCTAGATGTGTCTTGCTAGTGCTGACTGGATCGCCAGCATGTTCAAAATGTTCTTCCTAATATAGTTGGACTATTTTGCTGTGAGAATGCGTTGGTGGCTCATGTCCCACTTGTTCTCCACCAAGACCCCAAGGCTTTTCTCTGTGACGTTGCTTTGAAGCTGGTCAATCCCCAGCATGTACTACCCGGATTCTTCATGGCATGCTTACTGTTGTGAGTGTAAAGACAGTAACATCACATATTTCTTAGAGAAACGGACAAAGGTTTTGCCCAAAAAATTCCTAACACAATGTTGGCCAAGACAAAATATCTGTCAATACAACCTTCCTACAGATCACATGGAATACTGCTTAAGCCACATGGCAGTTTTGTTGACTTTACCACACGTTCAGACATTTGAAGCATCAGACACAGGGAAAAGAGGATTGTTCTTTTGCCACTCTTACTCCTCTGTAAATTTCCCTGGTGTCAGCCACATTATGAGTCCAAGTGCGTGCCGAATGGGACTAACGTTCACTTACTACATCAGAAAGGGAGAGTAAGTTTTCAAGATGACAGTGATAATCATGATCAATGACAATGATATCTCACTTATGAGATGGTCCTGGCTAGAGAAAAAAGCAGGTCCTACTTGTGGGCCTACAAAATATTTCTCAGAGACACCATGAGTATCCTGAAATGTATAAAACTAGATTTTTTTGGCTGGGATTGCTGGGGACTTGGACAGTTGCCAGATGAATACAGCTCTGTCAGAAAAAGAGGACCTAACCTGAGGTCTAAGATCCTCACCCAGAGCTCGTACCACCTATATAACTTAGAACTTCTTTGGCATTGCATGAAACAAAGTGAGTATACAGAGATCAGGGGTTTAATGGTGGGACTGACATCGGTACAGCTTCATGGATCCAGTCTTGTGTGAAAGAACAAAAAAAAACACAAGGAGGCAGAGACAGAGTAATTATTGACTTAGCTTTTATATTTGAGAACAAGAAGAACATACTGCACTGGCCTGATTCCGTGATGCCCTATTTGTTAGCTGGGGATAGGTAGACAGGTTGGATGCATGATTCACTTCACACCCTGGGAGACAATGTTTACATGCAAAATGAGTTCTTAATGCTATGTCCTTCCTCGTTGTTCTTCAACCTTGACGAAATATATGTTCTCAGTTCAGTTTCTGGGACCTTACACTGGGATTTGCTTGTTATTTGTATTTTGCTAATTAACATTACAAGTCCACAATGTACTAATAGCACACCGGCTCCAGGATATGATTCCCTGTGGGAAACTTAGCAGGATGCTTTTGAGCATTCATATTGTTTAAAAGGAGCAGTTTGTTGCCTGAGTCCACTTTTGCTGACTTTATCAACAGCTTTGCTTTTTCTTGTAGGTGAGAACCCCCTCCTCCTGTTTTATAAGCACGTTGACAAAAGAAACACAGACAACATGCCCTGTGAGCCCAGTCACGGGCTGAGTCTTGCTAAAGTCATGCACTGCAGCTCCATGAGCTTAACTTTCTCAGTTATCTTGGTAACAACGAAGTAGGTAGTACAGGAATATAGTCAGGCAAATGCCTTCTACACATGTCATACTGGGAGTCATTCCATGTGTGGGGTACTGCTTCTGAACCTGCAGGTGATTTAACAGAAGGCACGCTGCAGGGACCACGGAAAGGTGAAGCAATTGAAGCTGCTTCTCTCTTCCATACATACTCTTTGGTGCAAACTGGTAACTGACTAGCACATAGAGGCAGAAACAAGACCAGGCCAAAGAAAATAATGAGGGAAAGAATGAAAGAACTAAAATTTCAAGAATATGTGAGATTAAATTTAAACTCTACACATGGGACCAATGGAAAGAGATTCAGACAGTCCTGTCATTCCCTATTTGCAGACAGAGCATGCCAGAAAAACTGAAGGGAGTCTTAGTTTGTAATAGAGTTTCATCAGTTTCATGTTTTTCAGTTAGCCTAGCCAGGGAAGATGACTTTGAACTCACACTGTTATGAAAATACAGTCTGCATAAACCAAGAATACACAGGAGATATGTACCTGATTATCCTAATTTCCTGAGCATACAAAACGAAAATGAGTTTGTACCAATACTTCGAAGGGAAAGCTAACCAATTATCCATGAACATTCTGATTAGGATCTGGGGCTGGCGTGAGAAACTGGCAGATTACCCTGAGATTCTGACTGGAATCTTTATGATGAAACTGAAATTTGTAATTTTGTGTCCGAAATAAGATGGTAATAATATTATTAAAAATAATATGAATAATATTAATAAAAAATAGTATGAAAAAAGGAACCAATATTAGTATTCCTATATCTTTAGAATCTGAATGTTTAGGTTTACTTGGTTGGTTTTAGGTTGGACTGGATGATCTTGAAGGTCTTTTCCAGCCTCATCATGACTGTGAGACTGTGAAATTAGCAGAGCACATTTATGCCTAAATAAGAAACTGGCAAAAAAAGAGTGACTGCAGGAGAGCCATGGAAAAAGAACTTGTTATTAAACACAGAAACAATTTTGATTTTATCAGGAGCATGCACCCATTTGATCGTTCAGCCAAGTAAGTAGGTGTGAGCAGAGAACCACACTAAAACTCCTAACTACAGCTGCCTCATTCAGTGATAGCACAAGCATCTGTAACGAATACTACACTGATAATGAACAACTGCACTGTTAAGTGAAGAAAGGAATGTGAAAGATGAGTACTGGAGAGAAAGTCCTCTTTAAAAGTCAGCTCTTTAAAACAACTCTGTCTATACTTACCCTTTTGTCTCATTTCTCCACCTCTGAGATAGAAGCAATATTGAATGTAAGTGCACACAGCATGAAAGGTGTGACCACAAAGTGATTTGTCTTTGAGGAAATATTAAAGTGTTCTGGTAGTAAAAGACCATTCAAAAGCTACCTGGAGAATGAAAACAATGAAGAAAACAAAACCTTTTCTTCACATTTTTTTCCCCCAAATATCTTCTTTAATCCACTTTCTCTTGACAGGAAATATTCAGTGTGAATTGCCTTTACTGCTTGTCTTTTCTGGGATGCTGCAGCTATAAAAACCATATTTTAGACTTCTGCCCTCCTCTTACAATACTGATAGCAGGGATGCATCTCACATTGCTTCCTCTGGATTGCACTATATTCTGCAATCTTCTATTTTAGTCTTCCCAAGCAGAACATTTTCAGAAATACAAATTAGTCGTGTGTCTTTCTTATCCTAATTGCACAGTCCTGGGATGATGTATCTGCGAATGAGGTGTTATAATCTAAGACTGCTTTCAGAAAGCAAACTGTTACCTGAGGTATGGAATGCATCCCGTGGAACTTCTTCCTGTTTCCTTGTAAAATCTACAAGTGAGGTCAAAATGACGATGCTCTTTGTGATTTATACCATGGAATAAACTCCATCTAATTTATAGCGAACATAAAGGCACAGTGAAGGTTTTGAAAAGAAATCTTCATAGCCAAGCATATCCCTGAAAGATCCAAGTAGACTTTTCCATGTCATCACTTGAAATGTTGTGAGATGCCTGACTTGCAAATTGTAAGCTGGGGTTTTGCAGCTTATGAGCTTTCAGGTTAGGGTTTCTAGCTCCTCCTTTGTCTTCACTGACTTCTTGTCTGTTGTTTGGACTGGATGCTCTGGCAATGTGGTGAATAGAGAGAGAGTGGTACCTCGAGGATCAGCAGGAGGAAAGTTTCATCTGAATTCCATTATTTGCTGAAAAGGAGAAAGTCCTTCCCTTGTTTGTGGCCATAGGAATCAGCACTGTGAAAATCAAGGACTGGAAGGCCTGTTGACACTGAGGAGTGTGTGTATGGATTTATGGACTCCACATTTCCACAAGGAGCAGGAACTGCTGGAAGTCTCTTCCCTTTGAGGGGCTGGAGACTGTAGTTTGGCCCAGTTATTTAAGAATGTGTCATCTCTGTCTGTCTTTTATGTGGGGTCCAATATTTACTTGGGTTTTTATGTGGAACGACATAAATGTGTCTTGTTTTTAACCCTAATTGAGATAGTTTTTGGTTTTGCCTACAATTTATAAGTGGTTTCCAAACCCTCTTGATTTTGCCGACAATTTATAAGTGGTTTCCAAACCCTCATTGTTTTGGTTTAGTTTCAGCCCATTAGTACGTTACTCAAATTAATTGGCTAATTTAATCTTGGATTAAAACCTTGACAGTCCAGAGGGCAGCCAGTAACCAAATGTTTGCATGGCTTATATTTAAATACAAATCTTTGGGTTAGACACTTAATACCAAAGCTTTAAGAAAGGCTACACCTTTTGATTATTTGCTTATTGATAACTACGCTTTCAGATACATCCTATTCAAATTCATTTCCAGTGCTTCTCCTCCCTATACTGGTTGGTGATAAATAATGTTGGCTTGTGTCTACTGCTGGGCCATTTATATCTTTCTCTGAATTGGTGGATATTTTTAGTTATGTTTAAAGCACCGAGAGCTGTTGGCTACTGCCAAGATAAGTAAACAGAGAATACTGTCACTGTAGGGTTTGCTTTGCCTGTTGCTGCTTAGGAAACAGTCACAAGTCATGCACTGATTGACGGGGTCTCGCTGCAACTCCTGACAGCTATCAGGCGGGTTGTCATGTAGTTTAGATTACTTGTATAATAAAGGACCAAAGAATTGGGATTTATTATTCAAAGCACTTTTGCATTAATCATAACCTTTGGGGTTTTCAGAAACCACACATGTAAGACTATGAGATCGTTTCTATGTTTATCCAAGTGTAACACAACAGTGAACAGATAACTACTCTAGAAGCAGTACTGCTGGTGTTATAAGATGGGATCAGGAACAGCAGTAATAAGAGCACTGTCATAGGCACTTGTCCACAAACCAGAAGAAATTATCCTGCCCAGTTTTATGTTCATTCCAACTTCCAGTTTAAAATCACAGCTAACTTAGAGCAATTTAAGCTATTGCTTACTCAAGAGCTATGCCTGCATAGAATCTCTCCATGTGTCTTGTAGGGGAGACACTCTTTAGTGTTCAAAAATAAAACCTAACACTCAGCAGCTTTCTTGGCCATGAGTCTTATCCATCCCACAACTGGCAGCACAAGCTTGCCAGAGGCATATGCTGCTCATTTTTGTTGTGATAGAACAGCATGTCCCGTGTTTCCCCATGAAGCCCAGCTCTGCTTAACAGAATTCCTACAGAAGAAGAAAGTTTCCCCAGTCTCCCAGGACCAATGTAATCTAAAAGGAGTGGTATGCAGGTGACGTTTCGCTGCTTTGAAGGCTGTTAGAGCAGTTTATTTTTTGATGAGGCAGACTGAATCCCAGAAAAGGGAGCATAATGAAATGAACCTAAGCTTGTAAACTTGAATGAAACTAAGAATTGTTTCTTGTTCTTGTGATTCAAAAAGCAAGCTGTAAACTGGTAATTCTCTATGCTGCATTGGAATGATAACTTGTAAACTAATCAAATCTCAGCAAAGTCACACCAATTTTACGTGGTCAGGCATTACATGAACTTCAGAAATGACTGAATAATTCAGTCACAAAACTGAGTAATTCACACTCTACATCGTATTCACTAATCTTCACAGGATGGCAAATGCTGGTTTTATGAGTACCTTAAAGCAAACATGTTTTGACAAGCTTTCTTCCACATACAGAATGTATGGAAATCACATGAAAGTACTTGCCTGCTAGATCACCCTAGTCCCAAAAATACATACAATGTCAGACTGCAACTAGTTAACATCAGATCTGCTAGCTAGCTACTTCTCACTAGCCAACCAGGACTATATTCTGCAAAGTTAGAGCAAATGCCTTCTCATCTCAACAGCAAAAATGCATTGTAGTACAAAAATAGAAGTAGAGATGTTGGAAAACATAACGCTATAAAGTACTGCCCTTTCTGAGTCCTAAGAGCCACCCTTTCAAAAATCTCTCTTAAACATCTGAACATTGAGCCTTTTGAGGGCCTGTGTATCTGGCAAATCAATTTTCACTTCTAATTTTGTTCTGTACGCTGACAGGAAATGGCAAAGCAGTTCTTTCAAGAAAAAAATTGTCTTTATAGTTCATTTTTATAGTGAAATGGGGATTTTCTCAGGATAGCCCAACCATAAGTGCTTAACAGTTGTATTTGGGTGTCCTAAGAAATGATGGCGACTTTTAGATTGACAGGAGCTATTCAACCAATCTTTTTAGGGGATCTATTTTATAGCAGGTTTTTCTACCTCACACACATAGCCTTACCAACATACTTACTTGAGAGCACTTCTCAAATACCTTATATATGTCACACAGTGACCCTTGAAGTAGAAGGAGTGCCATGATCACAAAGATTGTGTTGCACAGAGTTTGCAGAAGCTCTTTCTCATGACTTTTGTAGTATATACTTAATATATATAGTATAGTATATAGTATATATAGTATATAGTATATAGTATATATATTAGTATATATTAGTATATACTTAATGCTTTCTCTGGCCATGTATGGCACCCTTGTGAATGCTAGTTGTTTTCAAAGATCTTTCTCATGTCTGGAAAACTTGACCTGAGTCAAATCAAAAGACTGACAGTGAGTTTAGTGGACTCTGGATGAGTGATTTTTTTATCAGTAACAATAGGGGAATGGTTCAAACTGAATCCTTAGGACAATAGGTAATATTTTCTTTGAAGCTGGATTTGAGTTCCATGTGAGATGTTTATATTTATTAAATATTATCCTGTGGATATGAATGTTATCAGAAGTGGTGCTTTAGATTTCACATATGTGCATCGATGTGATAAGAAAAGAGAGGACAATGGAATAAATCAGTTCATTTCCTATAGCTCACTATGATTCTCACTGTTATAAACCCAGCAGCAAAGAGTCTTATCTTGCACACCTGAGCCTGGTGGTGCTCCAATGGACCTGTGGTATGACTTGAAACATGAAAAGTGGTCACTGTGGGGAAACATTAAGGTGCACGTGTGTAGTCAGTGTGTGAAAACTGGGTGTACTTAGAGAAAGGGCTGTGTCTCAGTGTTCGGTGGTATGTGGTCAGAGAATGGCAACCACAGAATCACAGTCCCTTGTCAGAACTGGGCACTACTGAGAAGAATCTGGCTAACTTTCCTTTATTCCAGCCATCATGTGCTTCATAAGATCCACATTTACACGATCTCCCTGAGTCTTTTCTTCAGGCTAAGTGGTCTCAGCTTTCTCAGACCCTCCTTGTATACCAGATACTTCCATTCCTAACCATCTTCATGGCCCTTCTCTGAACACACTCCAGTATGCCTGTGTATGTCCTGTAATCAGAAGTACTCCATGTATTTCATAATATTATTCTGAGTGATGTGTGTGAACTGACAAATCGAGATAGTATAGATCCCTAATTTTTGCCACTTTATTTGCTATTTGATTCCTTTTCTAATTCTTTCCTGCCTCTCATTCTTAGAAAGCCCACAGCGACTTTGAAATAGAAACTTCAGCAGTAAGATGGCTAAATCTCCATTCAAAGGAGAGTGCATGGAATCAAAAGGCTTACTAAGAGTTGGCAAGTGTACTCGGAATTGTGCTAGTAAATGTTGACATGTGTCACCTGGAAAAGCCTTGTGCTTCTGCTTGAACGGCCACAGATGGGTAGCGTTTGTTTTTTGGGAAAGAAGTTTAGGGTGCAGAGGGAGAGCAGGGTTGATGGTCTTTCCTGGATACAGCAGTAAGGAAATAAGATATCTTGAAAGGTGTCAGCAAGTCTGGAAATATTCAGGCTGAAGATGAAAAGTTTGAAAATGTTATGAGTTAATAGTAATTTCTTTGGTTTCTTAACACTGGAAGATTCACTGCCAAGTGCTTTCAGGGAGAGGGCCCAGAAAATCAAGAATCGCACAGTATTTTTGGTTGGAAGAGACCTTTTAAGATCAAGTCCAACCTTTAAAACAGCACTATGAGGTCATCACTAAACCTTCTCCCTAAGCATCAGGTTCACACATTGTTTAAATTCCTGCAGGAATGGTGACTCCACCACAAGTCTGGTCAGCCTATACCAATGTCAGATAGCCCTTTTGCTGAAGAATTCTTCCTAATATCCAGCCTGTACCTCCCCTGGTTTAGGAGGCAATGGAGCTTGCAACCATTTTCTCCAGTCATAGAATCATAGAATGCATTGGTCTGGAAGGGATGTTTAAAGGTCATCTAGTCCAACCTTAGTGAACAGTGACATTTTCAACTAGATCAGGTTGCTCAGAGCCTCGTCCAGCCTGACCTTAAATGTCCAAAGTGATGGAGCCTCCGCTGACAGTCTGGGCAAGCTGTTTCATTGTTTTATCACCTTCACTGTAAAAGAAGTCTTCCTTATATCTAAGCTATATCTACCATCTTTTAGTTTAAAACCATTACCGCTTGTCCTGTCACAACTGGCCTTGCTGTAATGTCCTTTCCCACCTTTCCTATAGACTCCCTTTAATTCTGAAAGGCTGCAGTAAGGTCTCCTTGCAGGTGCCTTTTCTTGCTTGCCATTAGGGAGAAGAGGCTGTTGCCCTCCTGGCTTCAACCTCATTTCAGGTAGCTGAGAAGAGTCGTAATGTCTCTCCTCAGTCTCCTTTTCTCTGGGCTAAACCCCACATCAGTCACTCCTCAGGACGTGTATTCCAGACCCTTCATAAGCCTCGTTGCCAGCACCTCAATATCCTTCTTGTAGTGAGAAATTCATGAGAGATTTCAAGGGAATCATGACAGATTTCAAACCATTCCAGGTTTCAAGGGAAAAGGGAATCTGGAATAGTTGGAAAATTCTGTATTGAATACTAGGGCTAACCAATTCTTACAAGGTTTTTCATTTCTGCTATGGAGAAAATAACTAATTAGATAGATGAGATAGCATCCACAAACTTCTTAATGAACAGGTTAAATCCTAACAAAAGGCAGGTCAATCGAAAAGCTGACCGATCTCTGGAGCAGTGCTACCTCTGCAGTAGCTGCACAATGCCTAGTCACAAGGCAGCACTACGTCTCCCACATCACGTTTCTCCAGCTGCCTATGGCTAGGTTGCTCCTACTTCAGTAGTCCATTTCATTGTCTAGCACTGGAGCGAAGTGTGAATTTCATTTCAGTGTTGTGTTCGTAGCTCGCTAATGAAATATTAAGCTGGCAGTTCTTTGTGTGCTTTTTTAAATCTCTAGGAAATATCTCACCGCTCTGGGCTCAGACTTGTCTCTTTCAATCAAGATTGAAAGATTGAGTGTTTAAAAAGAGCAGAAAGCTGAAAAAGTAAGTACTGTGAAGGCCTTAGGTTTTTTTTTTCCCTGACTCATCAATTGACTTTCACATGGCAAGTCAGAGATGAGAAATGAGATAGTATTATCCATGCTGTCCCTGGAGAATTAAGCAAATTAAAAACACAAAAACCCTCCACCAAGGTGACCTCAGTTCTCAAAGAGAAGAGAAAGATCCAACTCACTGTTACTAAAACTGCATTCTTGCTCTGTCTTCTCCATTGAGCCTATAAATATGACGTCGTATGAATGTATGCTAAGTTCAGTGTCTGAAATATGCCTGCGCCTGATGATTGTGGTGGTGCCCTATTGGTTAAAGAGAAATAAGAACAACGGTGCTCGCTTTAGCACTGTGATAATAACGCTTTATGAATTCTTCATAATCAAACAATGCTTGGTTACCTGACCCTGTGAACACATCGGTCACCTCATAACAAATGTGTAAGCAGACATCTGTATGCCATGAATTAAACAGACCTGCAGCTGGTCAGCCATCTGCCAAGTATTTCTTCTCATGAAACTAGTTGTCTGTCCAGTTAAAGACTTGCTTCGCCTTAATATTAATTAGTGATAGGTTTTATCTACCTCCCCCTTACTATTTATTTCCCCTGTTTCATCTTTGGTGGTGGTGTGGTCTTTCTATCAATGTATAACTGAAAACTTAAGACAAGGATGGGGAGGAGTAGGAACTCATGGCCCAATCTTTAGGCTGGATCTTGTGATTCACAAGCATAAATGAAGTTCATGTTCTGTGCAAGTATTACAAGCAGATTTACAGACACATTTCTATTTGTAAATTAATGGAATGCTGATGAATATTTGGACTCTGTTCAGCGGCAATTATCTGAACTATTACATATCATTCTTTATGTATACTTCCTTTGTGTCCTGCCATGTGTCTGCCAGACTATTGTAGAGCATGTTGCAGTGGTTTCAATTCTTGAGAAGACAAGAACAGCCGTTTTAAATATATGTCGCCTGTATCACTGGCAATAAAATGAAATCATACAGGATCCCCAAATAGCTAGAGCTGCAAGTCCTGAAAATAAATTTGAACACCCATGAACTGAGAGTTAACACTGACCTTCATTTTACAGTTTGGTTCCAAGCTAGTATATAAAGCATCATCTCAAAATAGTAACTGCTTGGGATTTATGCTGCTTTTGTTTAAGAACAATATACTTTGGAGTCTAAACAAATGGTCAGTGAACGTTTTTTAACAGATTAGGTAAAAAATCCACCCCAGATCAGAGATTGCATTACTGTTACAGGAAAAACCTGCTTTCTCTAGTATTTCCGTAGTCTCTGGGGTTTTTTCCTTGGTGCCCTGATTTTCCCATGCTTTGTAATTAAGCTCTCCCTAGGTTAGCAGTGTTCCATCATGAGACAGTTACTCTGAATTTCACAACACGTTACTTATCTTGTCAATTCTGACAACTCTTCTTTCTATACCTAGCGTGCATTTGGGTTTTTAAGTGTTTTCAGTTTCAACTCCCACTAATATGGTTTTATATTTATATTGTAAGTACTGCAAATGTAAGTCTTCAGACTTTCTTTTGAATCAACTCTAACTTCAGCACAGATAAGATTTATTCACAGACTCAATGGCTTCTGTTGGTTCTTTACCTAAATTTTTCTGCATTTTAATCTTCTTCTGCCTTTTGTAATTCTGCAGTTCCCTCAGGAAAACGTATACATTTCACACTCTTTCAATATGATTCTATGATTCCTAATATATCAACACCCCACAGCTACCTGCATCTTTTATTTTCCTTTTCTGAAATCTATATTTTACATTGGGTCGGGGAGGGGCAGGGAGAAACCTGGTTTAGATCAGACTGCCATTCTGAAATCCTATATCTAGGACACATGGATGTTAAACTAAATAACTTGAAATAAATCTGAGGCTTGTGGATGCTAATCTTGCGTTGTCAATGTAGACTTTTCAAACTGTCATTCATAAAACAGCAGACAGAAACTGATAAAGCAACCTAGATAATCTAGCAACAAAGTCAAGCTAAGTGAAAATTCACTAGGAGTAAATTTTTCAGTCTTAGCTTTCTCAGTCTACATGGAAGAACCAGTGGACAAATCTGTACTGTCTTGCTTGCTGTAAAAATTACTATAATATTTGAATCTCTAAAGATTCAGCTAAAAACAAGTAACATCTGTCCATTTCTCCTCTGTGTTATGGAGTAACAAAACCAGTGGTGCAGTGAATAGCAGCTTAAGTTCACATTCATAGTCCTATACATAGAATGGTTCAGGTAGGAAAGGACCTTAAAGGTTCCAATCCCCCTGCCATGAGCAGGGACACCCCTCCACTAGAAAAGGTTGCTCAAGGTCCTGTCCAATCTGGCTTTGAACACTTCCAGGGAGGGGGCATCCACAAACTCCTCAGGCAACCTGTTCCAGTGGCTCAGCACCTTCACTGTGAAGAACTTCCTCCTGACTTCCAGTCTAAACCTACCCTCTTCCAGCTTGAAACCATTCCCCCTTGGAAACAGATCCTCCCCAGCTTTCCTGTAGCCCCCTACAGGAATGGGAAGGCTGCTATAAGGTCTCCCCAGTCTCCTCTTCTCCAGGCTGAACAGCCCCAACTGTCTCAGTTTGTCCCCATCGGAGAGGTGCTCCAGCCCTCCAATCATCCTCATGGCCCTCCCCTGGACACATTCCACCAGTTCAATATCCTTCCTTTCTTGGGGGCTCCAGAACTGAATAGAGTAATCCAGATGGGTTCTCGTGAGTGACTTACTGGTCACGCTTCTCTTGACGCAGCCTATGATGCAGTTGGCTTTCTGGGCCACAAGCAAATATTGCTGGCTCATGTTGGGCTTTTTGTCGACCAACACCTCCAAGTCCTTCTCCTTGAGGCTGCTTTCAGTCTGTTCACCACTCAGCCTGTATTTGTGTCTGGAATTGCCTCCAGGAACCTCCTAGACTGCTGGTGCCATGCTGTGCTGTCCTTCCAACAGATACCTGGGTGGTTGAAATCCCCCATGAGGACCAGGGCTTGTGAACTTGAAACTGCTCTTCTCTGTTTATAGAGGGACTTATCCTCCAGGTCTTTCCAGTCAGGTGGCTTGTGGCAAATCCCCTCTGTGATCTCCCCTTTCCCTGTTTTCCTTTTGATCCTCACCCGTAAGCTCTCTGTTAGTCTTCTTCCCTCCCCAGGTGGAGCTCCATGCATTCAAGTCGGTCTGTGATGTAGAGGCAAAACCTCCACCCTTTCTCCCTTGCCTGTCTTTCCTGAAGAGTCTGTACCCATTTATCCCTACATTCCAGTTGTGAGAACTGCTTGCTTCTCCCCAGCTTGTGCCGATCAGTTCCTTCATCTCATGCATGTTTGGAACTCTAGATTATAATGTACACCTCTCATGACTGCACGATACATGTACGGAAGAGAGTGAGGAATACCTGTTTTTACTTTGTGCATGAATTCTCCTGACTGAGATGCTGCGATTTCCTTCACTGGTAACTGATCTTCCTATTTCCAGAAACGTTAAAGCATTGTGCTTTCTGTTCTGGAGAACAGGAGCCTGATGTTTTTCTTAGATCAAACCGGTGATAAAGTTTTGCCGGGAGAATTTTAGGTTCTGCTTTTTATTACGTAACAGTATATTAGCTGAAGGCCTAGTAGAGCTGTACCTACAGGAGCTGAAAAGAGCTTTGCTGTGATAAATGTTGTTTACTGGTGCCACTGGTTTAAAACTACTTTGAAGGAAACTTTTTGCCAGGAGAAAGGGCACTTCAGGATCTTCTGCAAGCATGTTCTGCTCTGGTATAGTACCTGATGTTGAGAAGATGTGCTGAACAGTCAGGTGCATCAAGAACTACAATACTGCTGCAGGTAGTGTGAATACTTCAAAGATGAATTAGCTTCAGTAAGTTCACAGTGACTCAGCGTCTGTTTAAAAGCTGAGAAATGAGATCATTCACTTATCACTAGCTCCACTGTTGATATATCAACATAGATATGGTGATGAGAACCCAAAGGAATTGTAGACTCCCTATCATTCGCGTCGGAAACACCTGATTTTTATGAATGCTGCCTGTTAAACATTCTAACCTTTTTCTCCCCCTGTTTTGATCCCTATATAATTTGATCAGGTTTTCAAATATTGACACATTTATACCTATATGGAAATTTAAAAGGAAACTTGTTAGGAAACTCACTCTTTTTTACAAAGGCTTTTATATATTGTGCAATTTAGTGTTGAAAACGCATGGCTTAGATTGACCTGCATCTTTTAATAAAGCCTGCAAAAGGCTTTGGAGATAAGGAAGCTGTTAAAAACCGAACTGATTTATTCAAAAAGTCCAGTAAGCTGAAAAGGTCAAGCTAACAAAAATCCAGAATCAGAAAAACTGATGTAAGGTAAGACGGCATTATAAGGAGGAGATCAAAAATCCAATGAAAGCATTTTTGAGGAGAATGTAGTTTGGCTAGTGAAGAAAACAATGGAGTTGTCCTGCAATATCCCAAACCTTCCTTGTTTTACAACTTGTTTGTGATGCTTGTGAAGGAAACTGTGGAGGAAGCATCAAGCAAGATGCAACAATGAAGCAAGAGAAGCCCATTGCAGAACACCTAACAACAGTAGTTAAGATAGTCACTGAGGCTGAATAGCAATAGCATAGACAAGATTTTCTTCTAGGTTAGGGATAGCAGACATTAGGACCTTTTGTTTTCCATTTGTAAGATGAGAATTTTGCTTAATGAGAAGGAGAAAACTTGGAGGAATGTAAAAAAACCAACCCTTTTAGATCCATTAAGGAACTAAAATGGTAAAAAATGGTCCTAGTCAGATGATTCTGAAATGCTTCAGTGAAGATTTTGATTCTTCTGATTAATTTTCTTTCCTTTAATTTTCTAAATGAGGAATAAGATCTGGAGCAATCTCTCAAATTCTAGAAATCAAGAAGAAAATTATCTTCAAATTATTTTTTGGAGGATTTCTGAAGATTGTAGGAGCAGACAGAAGTTAGATGATATAAATGTTACTGCATTTGTTTCCACCATAGAAACTTTACAAACAGAAGACTTGAGATCACATCCATAGAGAACTTTTCTTGTTTGGGAAGGGGTTTTCAGGTTTTGAATTTATTATCATTGACCAAAGTTCAACTTTTCCTTTTGCTTTTCACTCAAAATTCACCACAAATAACTTTTCTGTCCAGTAAAACAAAGCCACATATTTCTTATCTTTACAGAAGTTACAATGCCCATTCTGTACTTACGAAGCCATCACCCTTATGCAATCAAGAGTATGTGTTGAGATTTGAGATCTGAACAAGTTACCCTGTTAGTTTAGAGAATGCATCAAAATGTCTGGCACAATAATCATCAGGAGAATAGGAGAGAAACAAAGCCATGCATCTTCCTTGGGTATTTAAACACAAAGGCTTGTCCTTGCATTTGCAGTAATACTAATGATCCAGTCAAATATTTGAGTCAAACAGATCAAATCTGGCTGAAACAAACTGCGATTTGTGGATTGTACTCTTAAGTACAGCTGACCTTTCCTAACCTGGCTCCACACGCAGGTGAGCATCTGAACAACATTGCATCGATTCAAAGCGCCTTACAGGCAGTGACTTTTCTGCCTATAATAATTATTAATGTTCCTATTCAGTTTAATTTTAAATAGTGAAGTAGTATTATGCATTTTAAATACACAATGCTGTGCTTTTATTGGACAAAAATGTTAAAACAGGCTTTTACAGTGTTGAGTATGACTTTCAGTATGTGCTATAAACTTACACTTGCAGCTGCAGTACATTATTTATCTAGCAGCAGCTGTTTTCAGTGCCTTCTGTGTCTCACTAACACAGTACTCTGCTCTTTCCAAGATAAATGTGCTAAGGATATAATAAATTACTGTAGCTTATTCTGCAGTACTCAGTTGTGTTATACGTCTGAATTCTAGACAAAACTAGAGCTCTTGTACGTGCCAGAAACATAACGAACATTTTTCTGAAGCACAGATCAAACTGAAAGAAGGAAGATCTAGATTAGACCTAGGAAGAAGTTCTTCACTATGAAGGTGGCCAGAGAAGTTGAGGGTGGCCAGAGAAGTTGTGGGTGCCCCCCTCCTTGGAGGTGTTCAAGGTTGGGTGGGTCTGGGAGTAACCTGGTCTAGTGGACGTGTCCCTGCTTATGGCAGGGTGGTTTGATCTAGATGGCCTTTAAGATCACTTTCAACCTCAACAATTCTATCATCTATGAAGACAAAGGATAAGAACTAGCTCTATCTCAGTATATAAGCAAAAGGAAATGACATCAACTTAAAGTAATCAGCATGTCCCCACTTTTTAGTGTCAAAGTGTTTGAAGTGAAAACGTTCTATCCATTTCAAAATACAGACCTTCCCTTTTAAAAAAGAATCTACCTAAGTTAATAGTTGGAGAAAAGGGAAGGGAACAGAAACAAAAGAAAGAAAAAATGTGCCCCTTAATTTTGAAAATATCTGAGTTATTTTGTGATACTTTAGCTTTTACTTAATTTCACTAAAAAAGTAGTGATCCTCCCCCAGGGACCAATGGAATTAGACCTGCGATGTGGAATTCGACCTGCTCAGCATTACAGGGACAGACACAGTCACTCAACATTAAAAAGATTAAGTGATGCACAAATGTTACCTACTCTAAAGTTTCAGATCACCTTTCTTTGCTTTCGTCATGTAATTTTAAGGGCCAGGGAATATTCGTGATACTTATTGACCCAATGTCCTTGTTCTTAGAGGAGCTACAGATTCTTAATACAGACAACAAATTTTTCTGTGGGATTGCTGTCAATTGGATAATTAAGTCACACTAACAAGTGGAATAATCCAGACTGTTAGACAAGCCCAGCTTTTTCAACACCAGCTTCCTGAAGCTATTTGAACTAATGACTGGTTTTTAAGCCAACCTTCCCCCCACCCCATCGCACTCACATAATCTCACTTGAAACTCATTTCTGGTCCATTCCCAAAAGTAGCTAAAATTATACTGCCACAGCTGTCTTCTGTTTTCTGGTTGGTTGGGTTTTTTTCACTTTCCGTATGTCATGTACCTTGATCTAATACTTTAGCTTCCTTTGTAGAAATCCGCTTCTCGCAACAGAGCTCTGTTAAAATGGATTAAGAATGCCTTTATATCTCTCTAATACCTAACACACTGAGCATTACCACAGTAAGGAAATGTATTATCCTTGAAAATGTATTACTTAAGCTAAATACATGCAATTCTTTTTGGCTTTCAATTAACATTTTTACATCTCTCTGTGCTACCTCTTACAGACGCTGTATTTTTAGATCTGTTTTCAGTGAAGAAAACATACATACCATAAAAATAGCATGCAGGCGTTGCATTCTTGCTGTATTTGATAAGGGAAAGTAGTCATGAAGTCTGTTTTGTATTTAAAACATGACTTCACACATTACTGAAATTTAAATCTGAAGGAAAATGTACCACTTTGCATCGAATATTAAGAAGTACCCAACTGTGGAGCCAGCTTTTTTTATCTAGCAAAAGTTTTAAACACTACAGTTCTCAGATAGTCAACTTCATTATAAGGAAACTTAAAGTGCTATTTGCTGGAAACTAAAAACTAATTCCTGAGTTTAATGGGGCCATCCCTTCTTCATTTTAAAGGATTGAAATTGTATAACAAAAAGTATCACACACACAGTAATGATGAGGCTGGAAAAGACCTTAAAGATCATCCAGTCCAACCTACAACCAACCAAGTAACCCTAACATCTGACATCTAGACCATAATGATAAGTACAATGATAACTGTTCATACCTGGAGTTAAGAGAAATGACAGCAACTGTGAGTTTATTTTTTCCTCTCCTGACACCTCCACATCCCCCAAATGTGATGCCTGGAGCTCGCAATAAAGTTTCCATCTAAACAGACAGGTGGTGCTGCAAATAATTGTATGCTTTGGTATTTACAGATGTCTGGAGCTTTCTGTTGAGTTTCATATTTAGTAAAGACTTCATAAAGTAAGAAACAGCTTTCTTTTTTTCCCACATGTAGGTCCCCTTGTGAGCTTTTACAATTTATACATAATATGTTTGTTTATGGGAATATTTCACAAACCTTCATTCTTCCTGGTGCATATTTCCAAAATTCAGCCTATTTTAGCACTTTCCTTCTTCAGTCTAATCTGCTTTTCTCAGTTATCATGCTCTGGGATGCCCTTTCCTCATCACTTTATTCCAGCAGTGCCCATAGCTAGAAGAGTTCTTTTGACATCTGGCAGGCCACAGAATAACAGCTTGAGGCAAGCTGGAATTCCTATTACCTAAGAAATCTAAAATAAGGAAGCAAACAACCAACATGTGCATGGAGTAACTCTTATAGGAGAAATGTCTGGACTGCAGAACTTTGGAAATCCTTGGGAACTTCAGCTTTTTCTGATTAACTTTTGTATGACATACGTGGCTACAGGAACAGGGTTGCAGCAACGAGCAGATTTCACTTTTCTGTTGTATCTTGTCATTGGGTTGGGTTTTTTTCTGAGTAAACCTAGATAGTATTTAAAATAGCTTTCATTTTTTATCAGTAATCTCTGTCCTCAGATCATCGCCCAGTCAAGACTGAAATACAAAACGTCTGTCTCACCTGTACTGTGAAGGACATGAAATAAATAAGCTTATAATGGGATAAATATTACAGCTTAATCTCCAACCAAACCCCACTTGTTCTGATATTTATTAAATATGTGCTCAAAAGAACTCAGGGTTTCTTGTTTTGGGACTTTTTTTTCCCACTGTTGGGTTTAACCGACACTTCCTGTACCTGTAAAAGTTAACAAGAGCTTTGTCACTCTCACTGAAGTGAGCAGATGCAAACTTAGGTGTAGAAGAAAAAAGATGTGAACATATTATGCTTTCCTGGAATGGTGGATTATTCATTGTAACCTTACCTCCTACGAGTAATGGAAAAAATATACTTAGAATTTAGGCCTTTGCACTGTTGGACTTTACCTTTACGGGTTTTTGTCATACTGGCCACTTGTTTCTAGTAAGGTATTACTGGAATAGCTAAGTAGTAAACGTCCATCTCATTTTGATTCTGATAGCTACAGTGATATTTTAACTTCAAACAGATTCTCAAGCCTAGAAATAATATGCTTTACATTCATGACAATTTCATTGATGAAGCTTATTAAATTTTATATTTATAAATTTAT
>VZRI01007519.1:0-26922 GCA_013397515.1 Upupa epops | reverse complement strand
TGGTTTTAGGTTGGACTGGATGATCTTTAAGGTCTTTTCCAGCCTCATCAGTACTGTGATTCTGTGAAATTGATCCTGATGATAATGATACTTGATTATCTAAGTTTTGTCCTACCAGGTATTGAGACGAAACGTCAAAGGGCTGAAGAAAAGTTGGACAGTTAAGCATACTGTGTAATCTAACTGAGAAGCACTTGCCATTATCTTAGCACTGTCCAATCAGACTGCATTTGAGGATGTATTTTGTAAGCAAAGGCTTCTACTTAAAAAGGTGTCCATCTCCTGATGCCTTTCATTAGAGGTTAGGCATCCAATTCCTAGCACAGAGTATCAGAAGGAATGAATGCTCCCCTGATAACACCATGCCTTTTCTGGTGCTTCCTAATAAACACCAAAAGCAAGAGAGATCAGTGCAAGGAAGCACAACAAAAAATGTGTATGTTGCCCAGAGGACTGGTGCCCAGAGGACTGGCAGCATTTTTCTCATGATGGTAAAACTTATGACTGTCAGCAAAATTGTTAGCTTTCATTTTTTAGCTAGTGTTATGTTTCTGTCTCCATACATTGCAAGAAAAAATCATCTTTAGTAAGAGCCAAACTATCTCCTATAAACTAACAGCACAATAATGAAATGACATGGTGAGCTCAGATTCTGAACAATTCTACGAGGTTGTCACTGACAGAAGCCATCAACTGAAAGGAGACAATGAATTAAAAGATTCCTTGTCAGAAACACGAAGAGATAATCTGTTCACAAGGAATTAAGAGTATAATGTGGGATTTCCACTTATCTGTGAGAATCCAATTGAGCACATGAAATCTGTCTCCATCATCTTGCTCAGAGCATTATCTTCCACGTTTGTAAAAATAGAGCACATTTTTATACAGCTTTTTAAAATGCATGAAATTCATAAAATACCTGATGCTAATACTAATAATCTGATTCATGTTATTTCAGTAGCTGTGAAGGTTTGGAAAGTCGGTCTGGGAGGACCTTTTTTGTAGGTCCTATATATGAGTCAATGAAAATGAATGAAATCTTTCTTTCTGCCTTCTTCCCAGTAAATGCTGATGCAAATATTAGCTACTGTGGGTGCAGGAATGTTGTATTGACAATGTATTTCTAGTCAGTGAGGAAAGAAACGTGCAAACAAAAACCCCATTTGCAGACAATGGATTCAAAAAGAAAGGGGTTAAAATTGGCAGTGTGCTGTTGCCTACAGTCCATCTCCAGTTCCAAACAGGTTTTAGTCTAATTTCTTTATTTAACTGTGCCTCACTAGGTAAACTACCCATCATCTTACTAATTTTTAGTGGATTCCCCTGCCAGCTATTTTATAGCGGCTCCCAAGGTAAGGCGAGAAGCTCTCGCACAGTTTGGCCGGTGAAGAGCCTGCCGCGCCGTGTGCATTTATCATCTCCCAGGACTGAAGCACATCCTTGCTGTTCACCTTAGCTGGCTATATCAGTACAAATCTCGAATCGTGTTGTCCAAATGGGGATGAAGCGCGCAAAGAGCCTTGCGGGCAGGAGGAGGAGGAGAATGGGGCGACAGAGCGGATCGTGCTGTGCTGGGAGCTTTTGCAGGGCTGCCGGGTTGCTACGGGAACCATGGCTTATGTTTGTACATACTGGGAGCAGCTGCCTCCTTCGCAGGCCCCGCACAGGGAGGGGAAACACTAACCTCACGCAGAGCCTCTGTGGTGTGCGGCTTACAAGCCCTTTACTTCCTCTCCATGGTGGGTTTTTGCTTTGGCATTAGATCTCTGGAGCAAGACACAGGGTATAGCTGGTGTTTGGCAGATATCAAGTATTATTGAATGAAACAGAATGCCATGTGAAACAGTAGCTCTGTCTGGGTTTAGGTATTTGTGCACCAGAAGGGTTGGGTTAGGAGCTTATCTGACTTCAAGGCAGGAGAGTGTAACCAGAATTTACACTTGAAGAGCATTAGTTCTTTGGGCATTCATACAGGCACAGGTCACCTTTGGTCCCCGCAGTACATTGGAACGTGAAATATCCTCACTCTATAAATATCTCTGAAGACACTGTCTTTAATTCAGCCCTTTTCCCAGTACCACACACATTATTCAAGAATAGTAAATAATTCCCCCACTATTACTTGTTCATAACGTGAATTTTAGCTAATTTACAGTGGTACAGGACTCAGAGAGCTGGTAATGAAGGCAGAGCTGAGGACAGTCACCAGAGATGAGTGTGCTGTCATAACATCTGTACCTGTATCTGTTGCCATAATGCTCTTAAGAAAATCTAAATATATAAACGCATGATTAGAAGGAACAAACAAATCCAGAGCACATCAGTTCTTACCCAAGACTATAAACACATATATATAATATGTAACTATATATATATAAATATAAACAAAAATATATGTAATATATAAAGAAATAGAAGCATTAAGGTTAGTTCAGCAGGTTAGAAGCATTCAGGTTAGTTCACTAAGAAGGCCGACCATCAGACCCATATTACTGAATAATCAGATTGAAAGTCTGTGGAATATTTGCGTATGCAATATTTGCATGTACAACATTTGCACAACAAGAGTTTCCCTAGAGACATAACATCCACGTGACCTTCCCATATTTTCACCTTTTGTTCACTGTATGAAAAATATATTGTTGATTTTGTTCACTTTTGAGAGCTGGAGACCACAGTGGGGAAGTCTGAGGACTTGACACCAAAAGAAATACTGATGATGAATATTTCTGTAAAGGAACCCCTTTCTAATCCATAGTATCTTAGCAGTAAATGGAAAAGCCAACTAATAAGATGTTTAGGTTGTCAGATGTCAGATGTTTAGGGTTACTTGGTTGGTTTTAGGTTGGACTGGATGATCTTGAAGGTCTTTTCCAGCCTCATCAGTACCGTGAGACTGGGATAACTTTTGTGATTGCTATTTTCAAAACCAAACCTAGTAAGCCAGATTAAATTCACATTAAATGTTCCCAAGTATGACTTTATTACATTTACTTATGGTAGGGAAAGATCACTCTCTCCTGAAGTGACACTGTTTCAGCTATAAACCACTTGTGATCTCACAAAAGTTAAGACAACAGCACGATGAAAGATCTTAATTGACCAAGGTTTCACTGCAAATTCCAAACTTTTGTGAGTAACACATTGCCTCAGAAAGCCTACTCACAAATTAAATCATTTGAGCCTTAAATTCTAATCAGATCTTAAACTGTGTTGAGGATCTTATACTGAACTGTAAAAGGCAAAATTAGCAAGCTGCCCGAGGAAAAGCAACCACTCGGACAAACCTGGCCCCTGTCTTGTTCTCCTTTCACTGATGGTGTTTGCTGTTGCTTTGAGATTACTTGGTTCCCAGAACCTGGCTGATGGGTCCATATTTTGTTTGTATGGTGCAACATTTCTATCTATTTATGCTCACAATGAAATTAAAATATTATATATATTTTAAATCTGAATGTTCAAAAGAGTGTCATTACATTCACTCTGTATGTTTTATCACCCTGCTCTTCCCATATTCCTGATACAACTTATTCAGTGTTCTGCTAAAGATTAAAAGATTAATGAGCAGCTGATGTCAACATATTTGAAGGTGACATTGTCAAAAAGTGTTTGCTTGTTATAAGTCCTTAAAGTTTAGCAGGGGTTTTGTGACACAAGTGGTATCACAGTCTCATAATAATGATGAGGCTGGAAAAGACCTTCAAGATCATCCAGTCCAACCTAAATCCAACCCAGTAACCCTAAACATCTGACATCTGTGAAACAGAAAACCCTGATCAAATAGTCTGGCCTTGAATCAGCATGCTTGTAGCTTTATTTTAACAAGAATCTTTTCCTATAAACATTTAGAGTGAAATATTTATGGTATTTTTAGCATTATCACAGTCTTTTCCATGGCTACAGAAAGAAACAGTGAACAGTCAATCAGAAGAAGTCTTCCAGAAACAGAAGACTGTCTTTTACTACTGATTTTCTCTAGTTTTAAAAGTCTTTTCCTTAATTGGTTCTTAATTAGTCCTTTTAATTATTACTACACTTTGCTTTGGGTTTTAGAAATTCTTCTTTAAAATTTGTGGATTGTGCCCATTAAAAATCAGTCTGAATTTTATTAAAACTTTATTTAAAGCTAGAGAAAAGGCATTCTGTGTTAAAAGTTCACCAAGTCCTCAGCAGCTCACTTCATTTTTTGCCAAGGAGAACAGAGAATTCTCAGGGAGAATCCACCAGACACATCCTAACAAAGAACAATTAGCGCGGGACGCGCATTACAATGAGGTTTCCCAGGAATAATACCTCATTATTTTTTACCGAAGGTATCACGGAACAGTTACCTCGATGATCTGCAATACTCTAAATTATTAAAAGCCAACAACAAGCGCCGTAGTAAATAAATGAAGTTCGCATCGTCATGGATTATTCTGCGTTTTTAATCACATAGGTGAAACTCATTCTCCTGTGAAGGCAAACACAAAGCTGGCTCCAGTGGCATACAGCCACAACGGAACTTAATCTGTATGTACATTAGAGGTGGTTTCTTTCACCACCCTTCATCAAAGTGAAGTAATTGGCTAATTTGGGGTGGGGGAGGGGGAGCCAGATTATCCCAGTCGGTTCCAGTGCAAAAAAGCTACGTTCTTCCCCTAAAAGCTGGAGGGGATGGATGTTTTTAAGCCTGAATAGAAAATGCTTAAAAGAAGTGTGGATTCTGCTTTGTTTTTAACCCCCATTCCCCGTATTAATTTTTAATTAGCACTTAAAAGTAGCAAAAGCAGTACTAAGTGGAAGTACTAAGCAGTGCTATATTTAGATCACAGCTGCCAGTAACCAAATTTAAAGTGGGTGTCTGGTGTCATATTTTTGTAGGATAAAATGCTGCACTCAGAAAGGTTAAATAAAACGTAGGTCTCGTACTGAAATATTAAAGCCGCAAACCGGTACAGTGAGTGGCTGCAGAAAATAGCAGGCAAAGGAATCTCTCTTCAACTCCAGGAGAGAGATGAAGGGAAGAAAGGGGAGTCCTCAACCCTATTATGGAAAAAGGGAAAAGGAGGCGGAAAAAAAAGAGCTCATTACTCTTTGGGAGAGAAAATAAGCGTCATCAGGAGTAAGAATAGCAAAGGGATTCCCTCCCTGCACAGAGAGAGACAGAAGGGGGAGGGAATTCCCTCTGTCCATTGGTAAAGAACAGAAGGGAAGGGAATTCCCTTTGTTGCATTTATACTTTGAGATCTAATTAATCTTGAAGGTTTTGCACTGCCGTTAACACCAAAGCAATCCCATGTATCAGGCAAAACCTGCCTTCCTTCAGCTGCAGGCAGGCAGTCTTGACGTTCTGATGGAATTTAGGGGTTTATAGCATTATTGCCACATGGCCAGGTACAACTTCCAACTGCTCTCTACAAGGGGTCTTGCTTACTTTAGCCTCAGGCTTGGAGAGTTCTATTAAGCTTAAGATTTGTTTTTTTTCTCTGATTTAATGGCCACTTTGGCTAAAGGGCAAACAGCAGAGGTGCCAGCAGAGCAGCAAGAAGTGCCAGGAGCGACATACAGGACTGAAATGCCTTACAAAGTGAGGATCACATGAACTCTGTTGCTTGAAGGGGGAAGGTTGTGTAAAGAAATAGTCAATAAGAAAAAACCAGAGAGGTCTTTGCAGTAATCACACAAAGGTCCAAAAATAGGTAATGAAGACACGTAAAGCACCCCGTTTCCCTGGTGTGCGGCAGCCCGTGCGCTCATGCTTGGAATAGCTCGTTGGGTTACGCATTTGTTGTGAAGATGTTTTGAGGTTTGCAGTTGTAGCGTGGGATGAAGAGGGGGCAGTGCTGGGTATGGTGACCTTCTAGATATCCGCTTGGCTTCTCCACTGCTAAATGAGGTTAGTTCCAACTAATTTTCTGAATGGTTTAATGACTGGAAAAAGTGGCAGCAGATTAGATGCAGTTGTGATCATGTCACAAGGGGAAGGTTACGATGTTCAAAGACTGTTCTATACATATTTCATTGCTTAAAAGGTTGGATTTCTTATCCGGAAGGAACATCAGGACTCTGGTATTCCTCTTGCCTTTATCTCTTTACTTTATGTGCTAAGGTAATGCTAATTAATGCCTGGATGGAAAAATCAGCTAGTGTATCAGCGCCGATAACAAATTGGCAGTTTCTCAATGTTCTGCCCAATTCTGACTGTTAAGTGTGCGTGTGTCACGTTCACTAATTGATTTGGGTCTCGAGACAATTAGCAACTGATTTCATGTGCTTGTAATTTGCTGTACAATTCCCAGACGACGCAGCTGTAATTTCAACCTGCAGCAAACAATATCTTAACACATTGTTTGCTTCACTCTGTTGGCTGGAACTAGGTTTGGGGTCCTAGCAATCTGAAGAGGACAGTGGGCAACAGAGACTTTTTGTATATGTAGATCGAGTAGCGTATGGAGTTTGACCTATTTTAATTTGTATTGCCTGAGTCTGAAGCAGTGTGGGGTAACCACCTGCTCATGCTGCTTTTCTTCAGAGTGAAGACTTCAGATAAGAACGCCAAATATATCACCCTTTGATAATCTGTCAAAACACCTTTTTTTGGTGATTCTGCCTGCAGAGTAACCTCTGTCGGGAAAGCTGTTCCCAGAGTAAATAAGGAAATGCATGAAAAAAAATCTGGGGGAGGTACCAAGATTGATCTGATGTCACTATGTTTTAAGACATCGAAGAAGTACAGAAAGTATTGCTTCAAAACAAAACGATGACATTCTTTTTGTCCCTTTGGCATCTCCCAGAAACAGATGTGGTTTATCTTCACTTAAAAAATCTCTTGTGGTTTTATACCTGATGCTAACTGCAGTGGGTGACAAAATCACTAAAAGGCCTCTCTCGTTTTGTACTTTATAAAACATAAACTTCCTAGAGTTCCATTAAACATTCACAAGTGCTGCAGTAATTCTCTGAATCACATTTATTTTGAGGCGTGGAAATACCTTTCACTGTAACAGTTGTAAAAGAAAGCCGTGGCTCATTGAAAAGACCATGTCTTCTATATTTTAAATAAAAAACTCCTCCTACTCTCCTCTTTTCCACTTGGCTGAAAAATAAAATGTACTGAAAATTGAGCTACAACAGAAAAACTGCTGACACTGCTGTCGCAGGTTCAAAGAAAGCTAGGTAAGGAATAAGAGTACAACATCTGTGACCAAAATAACATCCATTAATGATGAATTTAGAAATAAGTAAGCATGCATTTATAAGTATCTCCAAAATGACCCTTAGTTTAAATATATTGATCAAGGATTTGAGTTTTGCAACTTAAGGAAGATAACGTTTTCCCTCTGCTAAGGGAAAATGGGTGATACACAAAAAGGAACAGTAATGAGGGTGCAGCAAGCACATAACGGGCACTGCAGGAGAAGCAGAAGTGCAATGAATGCATCACCAACAGGCATGCAACGACAAGCAGTGATCCATACCACTTGGTTTATGAAAAGTCACTAGCTGGGAAACCACTGGGATCCGAAAGGTGAAGTTTGCTGCACACAGATACCGAAAAGCTGTTTTCAAGGAAACAGTATGGCACGACAGCCTGGAACCAACCTTCCCACACCCACCCTAAAACGCTATTTACAAGCAATTCACCCACTGCAATATGGTTATTTGAATGTAACAGAGGACAAGGCAAACATGTATTTTGCTAGAGAAAAGGGATACTGCCAGGTTGCATTAAGAATCTGTAAATAGTACCTAGGAGAGGAGGGAGTGCCTAGGTGATAACCAGTACCAGTAGAGAGCTCACAGGTAAGAGTTAAGGGGCAGGCTAGCATGGCTGAACCTGTTGTGGGTGTATACACAGGCCACTTGATCAGGATGAGGACACTGATGAGGCCTACAGAAAGTTTCAAGATTGCAAGCCCTGGTCCCTATGGGAATTTAACAACCCTAACCTTTGCTGGGGAGGTAACACAGTCAAACTCCATTCTGGAGATTCATGCAGTGCATTGAGAGTAATCTTCTGAAATGAGCAGTGGAGCAACTACAAGAAGAAGTGCACTGATGCACTTTCTGTTAGCAACATAGAAGGACCTCCTGGGGGCAACATTGCTTGCAGCAACCATGAAGTGATGGAATTCAGTATCCTGTGAACTAGCAAAGAAACAAGGGTTTCAACCATGGATTTTGAAGTTTAGCCTCTTCAAAGATCTGCTTGTCAGAACACTGTGGGTCAGGGATCTAGGGAGTAAGGGTGTTCATGGGAGCTGGTCAATATTCAAACACTACTTTCTCCAAGGTGCATCCCTATGAGTATGAAAGCAAACAAAGAAAAGAGGGGACCAGCATGGATAAGTAAGGATCTTCTGGAAAAGACCAAAAAGAAGAAAGAAATTTATACAATGTGGAAAACAAGGCTGACTGCTTGGCAGGAATATAGGGGTATTGTCAGGGATTGCAAGGATGCAACAAGAAGAGCTAAGGTTGATCACCAAAAATCACCATGCCTGCTTATTAGAAAAGCTCTTGGGAGCTCTAGCAAAGCCCATAGGCTGCAGTGTCTGTGTTCTTATATCAATTTTTTTACCCATTTTTAATCATTTATTAGAGGTCTGTAATAAAGAAAAGAAAGAAGAAAAAAGAATTAATGAAAACACTCAGATTTAAGAATAGATCTTGACTTCATCCTTGTTAGGAAGACATTCTATGTGCTTGCAAAGCTACTGCAGAATAGCCAGGCAATAGCATTAATACTTGTATAAGGGAGAAGACTTCAGGAGAGTAAGAAGCTTCTGTCAGTATAAAATAAATAGCAAGTATTCTTGAATGGCAGGAAGTAACGAGCAAAGTTCCCTGGAAGTGCTAGTTACTCCTTCTGGGTGTATTTTGTACAAGAGTTTGTCCCGAGGCCTTTTCCACATTGATGAAGATGTGCTGTCAGAATTCTCCAGAGAAGAGCTATGGAGCTAATGAAGGGTCTGGCAGACAGGTCTTATGAGGAGCAGCTGAGAGAACCAGGGTTGTAGTGTGAAGAAAAGAAGGCTGAGAGGAAACCTTACTGCCCTTCACAGCTACATGAAAGGAGGCTGTAGAGAGGTGGGGGTTGGTCTCTTCTCCCAATTCACTAGTGATACGACACTAAGAAATAGCCTCCAGCTGTGCCAGGGGAGGTTTACACTGGACATCAGGAAAAGTTTCTTCACTGAAAGAGTGGGCAGGGTTTGGAACAGGCTGTCCAGGGAAGTGGTGGAGTCACCAAGCCTGGAGGTAGGTGTTCAAAAGCCCTGTAGCTGTGGCACCACATGGTTTAGTGGGTAAGCTAGCATTGGTCTGATAGCTGCTTTGATGATCTTGGAGGTCTCTTTAAACCTCTGTGATTCTAAGTATATCACAGTCCTCGCTTCATTCCTTGCTTTTCTTTTTTTTCAAAGACACATATCAGGAAAATACAAATATGCTTTCTTCCTAATTCCTTCACAACTGAGCCTCATGCTTGACTATGACCAACCACACAGAGAAGCAAAAGTTGTATGGAAGTGTTGCTTCAAATTAACATAGAAATAGCTTGTAAGAACCATTCAGCCTCCTAAATACCCAGGCACAAAAGTACTGTGATCATATTCTGAAATGTAAATGTGGGGGTTCTGTATTATTTTTAAGGTGACACAGATGTAGTAAACCTCTGTCTGTCATAGAGTATTTGCTGTTTGTTGTGCTTGATGCTGCGTAACGTGAAACAGAAACTATAAAGACATAAGGCCACGGTACGTGAGAGTAATGTTTCAGTGTCAAGAGCTCAAATATAATGAAAACGAGGTGGTTAGCAGATGAAGAAAACAAAGTTAAAGCAAGGTCTCATGTATAATTTGGATAATATTTAAAGTCCTTTTCAGATGGATTAATTAAGACTGCCAGGGAGAGACAGCAGTTGCCGTTGCCATCTAACAGGAAGGGTTTCCCTGCTTTAATCAGTCCATTTTGACTGTATTCAGGATTATTATAATAAATTACAATAACGATTACTATACTAATAAAACTCCTAGAGGGATAGGTTTTGATAGAAAACTTGATACTGCAGTTCTTGGCACATATTTAGCCAATGGTAGGTATTGCAGTTACAGAAATGCCTTTCAAATGTACCTGGGAATGCTTTCAAAACCATGAGGAGCAGTGAGTCTAGACAAAAATTTACCCAACAGCAAATTAGTTTAGAAAGTCAAAACGCCCTGAATCATGGATCTGTTGATACTAAGAGTGGATACCAAGGTTTTGCCCAAAAACTTAAGAAATTCATGATATTCTCTTATTTTTGTTGTTATTATGGCGATGCCATGATGAAAAGTTACGTGGCAACATATGAGAGGCAAAGACTTGAGAGGAAATCATCCAAACATAACTCTAAATCACTAATTTGGTAACATCAGATTTCTAACTTGCCTCTTTCCCAGGCATCAAATCAATCTGCTTACTTGTTTCGGGTGGGAGGGTAAGGGGAGGCAGTTGAAGGGAGCTGCTTGGGTTTGGTTTTCTTTTCTGGATATCCAATATTTTTATTAAGATCTAGAAAAAAAGTGAATGTCGTTAAGTAACATCTGTTTGAGGATGATTTGGCACTCCAGTCAGTAAAGCAAAGCAAAATATGACTAAGTAAACAACTGCTCTTTTTTTATGTTTGCCCTGCTGTTCATCAGTGAGTGCCTCTACCCCATTCCAGCACAATGCTCGATCAGCTGGCTTTAACTTAGCCCACTCCACGAGTCAATAATGGCAATTGCTATCGGGTCTGTCTGGGATCTCGGTTCTGTTCAGTTGCTTCGGAACAGATTTCTTCCCTGCTGAATTTGTCAGTGGTTCTAAATGCGAAAGACCCACAGTACTGTGTATTAAGATCTAGTTTATTGAGATGCGTTTGCCAGCAATTCTTGTGTTCCCCATAACAGACTCTCCTGGCTAGTGCCTTCCTGATCCCTTTGAAGGCTTTGTTTCAGATAAATTTTATTTCACAGCTGAGCTTCCTTCTTTTTACTTTAGTTTTGGTATTTAAAGTGAGATCAACTTGAATAGAACACAAATGAGGAAAAACATAGAATCTCCTTTTCTGTTTTGACTTGAAATTCCCATTACATTCCCATTCAAGTCAAGGAGACTGCACGAGCATCAGACAGTTTAGAACAGGCTTTGACCCATAACTGCTGTTATCGTGCAAGGGGATTTACGCTCTTAGCTGCTTGGAATAAGGGCACATGACACTTGCTTCAGTGGGAGATATCTGGTTCGTTAAACTGAACAATTAGCCTCAAGAAAATCTATACGTTGGATTAGTGAAATCATCTTTTGTAGATACAGAACTGCTCGTTAATTAGGAGCAGGAATAATTTGTGCTTTACTGCAGTATCAATCAGGATTAAATGTGTTATGTAATTTATTCATTAGGCAATACAATTATGCTGAAGTTATAAAAGCAGTGCTTTTTCTGCAACTGAGCAACATAAACATAGGAAAACATACAGCTATGCTTATTGTAACTGCCAAGAAACTATTACAAATGATACTAAGAACTTACTTAATGGTAACTAAGAACCTACACCATTAAAATAGAAAGTGGGATGACTTCCTAGGTAAAATTTTTTCTCATTAAAGCTCTTTTGAATATTTGACATGTTTCTTTAAGCATCTACAATTATTAAAGACTACTACAGCGATTTCCTTTCACTGCCTCCCAAATCCTTCACCACAAATAAAAGCAGGATAAAAGTTGGACTGGATGAACTTTAAGGTCTTTTCCAACCTTATCACTACTGTGATACTGTGCAGTGCACTGTACCATAAACTTACTCAAAGATGCAAGCAATTAACTTATCTAGTTATACATTGCCTGGTATCAATGAAGGAGAGAAGCTTAGGCATTCTAAGTGTTCAGTTACATTCTAAACACTTAGGCTTCACCTCACTAATAAGCAAAAGCAAATACGGCAAAACCAAAGCACCTTCTTTATTTTCCTAATCCCAAAGTTAAAAGCAAAGAAGAAATTTGTCAGGTTCAGCTGTGGCAATCTCTGTCCCAAAGCATCTTTCTAACTTTAAATAACAATCTAGGTTAACGTCAGTCGTGTTTGTGTGCAGTTTTTAGTGCAGGTCCTAATTTCAGTTAAACCGACACACATCTGGAACAATTTTAGTGAATGCAGTTACTGCAAAGGTAGATTCAACTCAGAAGAATACTGACTGAAATAGACCTACACTTAGATATCTTTACTTTGGGGTTAGATTGCAGAAGACTATTTAAAAATGCATTATATATCATCTGCAATGAAGTAATCAGAGCTTTGCAGACTTTGTTATAAAATGCTTTTGAGCTCTTGCTTAAAATTTGAAAAGCACTGAGTTTTATTCTGAGTATAACCTGGTGCAGTGAAAGACCCCTTGCCTGAGTGACTTGAATTTGTGTTGCATGAGACTAATCCTTCCAGCAGCCTAGCAATTACAATTCAGTCGTGTATATTTCTTCACCTAATAAAGTCTGTGAAACATTTTTTTCCAAGACATTTGAAAGAAGAAATGTGAAGAGATTTGTTCAAGACAAGTAATTTCAGTCACAGTTGTAGCTAATGAATACAGAACCAAACTTTACATGTAAGTAGCCTTGTTAGGCTGGCAGGCAGGCGGGAAGATCAGAGGAATAACAACCACAACACTCTGTACAATCCTCATGTCTAAAGACCTAGTGAAAAAGTATTTGCCAGGATTAGCATGAAAACAAAGTCAGTTAAATCAGGAGTTTTCTGTGAATCTATGCATGAGTACAAAGCGTTAGCCCTACATTTCTGAGCACAGCTTTAATCTTTTATTATGGTTCTTATCAGGGACTGCTCTGAGTTTCAGAGTTGCCAGAAACCTGTTATCCAGCCCTACAAACTCTTCCCACCTCTCCCTTTTGGGCAGCACTTTATATATGCATAATACATGGTCTTGATAGAGAATCTAACTGCCTTATCCTAACATTATGGCATAGGAAATTCCTTTTTTGCCAAATACATTGGAGAAGAGGGCTACTGAATCCATTTTTGTTGCACCTATACTTTCAAAAGCAGAAAGACCATAAAGCTGTTTGTTTTGGTAGTATACAGCACATCCAGTGACAAGTGATATCAGTGACAGTGACAAGCAGTGACCCTACACATTGCTTAAGACAAAGTTATTTCCAAGAATCAGTGTCAGACTAAATTTAGTACTTTTAAAAAGTATGTTTTTAGTAAAATCAAAAGCAAACCAGAATCTGTGACTTTGGATTGATTTGGGGAAACTCTCGGTCAAAGAGAGTGAAGGTGAATTTGGAATGACTAGTAGATTTTCTTTAGACAGCTTCATGCTGTGTGATTGTGAGTTCTACCAGGTATTTTGTGGCCTGAAAAACTTCTACTTTAAGGTCTTTTCCAACTGGTTTTTTTTTTTTTAACTTTCTGGATTATTTTTTTAACTTTTGGGATTATTTTTGTCTTTCTCACTTTGTCCAACCTCTTCCCTTTGTCCCAAGCCTCTTGTTTTCATTCCACTCAGAGAAGCTTTTTGCTTTCCAGTGCACCAAACAGAAAAAGACCAAAGAATGGAGAGAAACCATTCACACCACTTCATAACAAAAGAGAGGAGCAAAACTTGGCCTTTCTTTCCTGATTGCTCACCATTACCGTGTCTGAAAAGAAGGCAGGAATGCAAATGAAAGCAAACTACACCACCTTCTTCTCACCTGAGAAAGCTTAGGAAAAACAGAACAGGTTTCAAGACAAAACCTCTCTTTTTACCTGTTTAGCAATTGATTATTGAAATCGTTTAGCAATCAATCCATTTCTTCTACTGTGACAATGCCTTTGTAGCTTGCGACCTTTACTGGTACCTTTACTGGTACCCAGTAAAAGCAGGGTGTTTCTCATTCCCTAATGCTGTTTGATCACGGAGCTTTTTTGTTGTGGCTTCCACTTCTGAGGCAGCCTCCCAAAAGGAGTAATGATGAGAGCTGCCAATGCTAGGTCTTGCGAGGAACAGCACACTAATTAGGCTGGCACTAGTTTGTGCTGTTCCTTCATCAGCTATTCTGGGCTCTGTAGGAGCCCGTGGCCAAACAAGCCACTGTGATATTGGCAGCATGTGTACAAATTGCATTCCTCTTATTTTCACTTGGACACTGTGATGCAGAGACAAATTACATCTTTAGCTTTACGTAGCTTTTAGCAGTCTGCAGAATTCCAAACAGTTACCTTTGCTACAAATAAATCATTAGTTGGCCACAACACAATTGAATTCCTAAGGTAACATATTAGCTCCATCCGCACAAATATTTAGCTCTTGAAGGAGGGTCTAAAAGAACTCTAAAAGAAGAACTCAACATTAGTAATATAATTTCAACAGCACAATTAGTAACTCTTAAGCTTAGGGACTGCAGTCATATTCATGCAATAGGCTGGAAAATATTGCCTAAGACATATATTAATGTAAAAATGGGATTAATTAAGGACTCAGTTCACTGTAATTTAGTAAGTAATCCACTTATATTGTTGCAGCAATACCACAGATATTTTTAAGCTAAATAAAAGTACTTAATGCACTATATGTAGCCTTACAATTGTCTTTCTGTACTGTTTAGGCCCTTAATTATAAGAGTAACTTCCCTATTACTTTTACTATATAGCAGTATGCATTTTGCTATGCAAACACCTTTCTGGTTGAGCTCATTGTCAGTTTCTAAGCTGGTTGGGTAGCCATGGGTTCACATCCCATGCTAACACTTGGACAGAAACCCAGAAGTGATACCGCAATGCTGTACTGGAGATAACACTGCATCGGATGCTCAGTCTTTAGGATAAAATGTTAGGCTTGCATTTGCTTCATTAACCTTGAGTAGTGGTTTTGTCAAGCGGTTCAAAATGATGCTCTTTAAAAAGAACATTTAATAACCCTATTTCCTGGTCAGCTGTCATTTCTCCTCCTACTCAATATTTAAAAATGCTCTTACAAGCTGTTAGTGAGCACGTCGTAGTTGTTCTTTTACACATCTGATAGGTATGTCACTATTTTGGGAAGTACTTAGAGATGAGAATGAATGTATCAGGTCACATTCTAGTTCTGCACCTCTAACACTCTTTGGAACGTAGAGTTTCGAAGAAAAAATGTGCGCTGAAGTGACTGTTAAGAGAGTTCTGGTGATCTGGGGCACTGCAGTAAAAACCCTGCCATCTTTTAACTGGGTACAACCCTTAATGCTGCCCTGAGAAACAAGCAAGCTTGTATTACCATCCACCAACTCTTTGCATAAAGCTACAAAGGGGAAAGATTCTTGAATTTTCCATCTACTCATTTTACACCAGTGGAAGACTGGAAAAGCAATTAACATGTATATAGGTACCCAGTTAGATTTCCCTCTGATTCTTGAAGTGTCTGAATGCTCTGTACAGACCTCGTTTCTTGATCTGTTGTTTGCTCAACTTCCACCACCTGCTTGTTTGCCTGACATGAAATATTCGTATGCGGTGAAATAATTCAGAGCATAACGCGTCGTTTAGTTTCTAAGGAAATTGGTGTTTCCAACTCCAATTTACCTCTTTTCAGTTTTTACTGAAAAAAGGGTGTCTGTAGTTTTGCAACAAGCAGAATATGTGCAAACACTGCTTACTGTAGCTTTATTAATAAAGAAAAACACTACTTTTGAAGTTCTGAAGGGAAAGCTTTTCCTTAGGAATCTGCACGTAGGCTTTGGTTTCAGTGTACAGCCCTGAAAACGATCGTGACTGGATTGTTAGCCTCAACGTATTTTGTTTCTTCAGCACATAGGGAAAAGCTGTGCAAAGACTGATAGACCTCTTCAGTATTCAGTCAGAAAGATTCCTCCTCAACAGACCAATTTATACTGCGTCTGGGAGCACACAGTCAAGGGGTAGTGGCAGAAATAGTGTTGTAAGCAAAAGAATTCCTTTCACAATGGGAGTTGTAATAAAGTTTTCCATGAAATTATTAATTATTATTAAATGTGACGCTTTGCCTGTGTTAGCCTGAACAGCTTTTTCAGTTAGGGAAACTCCTGTGATTCTGGCCAGGATTAAAAGGAAACTTAACTAAACAAACGACGAAAATAAAAGACAGATGGGATGAGACAGGGCTGAACAGAGCGGGGGGATCTAGAAAGGCAGCTGGAAATCAGTCTCCTGTTTGCAGTTGGTAACAACACCTTTAGAAATAGTATCAGTACCTTCACTTCAATAAACACGAATTGAATGCTGCAGCCTAGATATTAAGGAATTATAAAACCACAAACGTGTCTCTGGGGAAGCAGGGCAGACATCCATCTTTTTCAAAACTTTATAAAAGTAATTTAAAAGTTTAGAATGAAGCAATACATTAATGAAGGTAATCTTCTTTATTTTGTTGTCTACTTTTATAACTATGCATATTAAAAAACAACAAAGAATTGTTTTCCTCTCAATTTTTATGTTATACAAGGGGACTACAGAGTCTCCTTCAGTTCCGTATCAATTCTAATTACTGAATCTCAGAGAATCTCAGAGGCTGATCGTATTAGAAGGCCTTTTTTACCTAGTTTGCTTCCTTACTCACAAAAATGCTCTAACTGCTTCAGGCTGAATGTTGGCTGAGCACAACGGTGAACTCACTTCTAGCAATTTCCATTTGCAAAATTATTATTAGCTTGAAACTTCAGCATCTTTAAGAAAGCTATGTTCAAAGAACTCTATTTTTCTTGATTACAAGATGTGTGGAATCAGTATTTGTGTTAAGCCTTATTAATTATGGTAATGAGAATTAGAGGATTAGTCATTTTTCTCCATAAAGAATGGAGTTGTTCAAGGAGCTGTTCAAGGTTAGGCTGGATGAAGTGCTGAGTGGCAGGATCCTGATGTCAGATGTTAGGGTTACTTGGTTTAGTTGGATTTAGGTTGGACTGGATGATCTTGAAGGTCTTTTCCAGCCTCATCAGTACTGTGAGACTGTGAGTTCAAGTCATATTTAATTTATATGTATGTCCTTACGTTTGTTTCAGTTTGTATCCCCTAGAAGCTCAAGCATTAAGTAAAAACTGATCCTAGGGTAACTTTCCACCTAAGATTTTAATATCTTTATCATACTCAGTTCTTAATTTGGCAGTTTGGTAGGGTTTGTTGTCGTTGAGTCAGCAGCCTTTTCTGTGAGCTGAAACAAGCCTTGCTTTCTTCCAGGCCTGCATTTCTGCTCCTGTGTTTTCTTTTGGCCTCTTTGCTGCTTTTAGAGACTTGTTTTTCACAGAAAGCACATTTGGTTTTGTAGCAGCTCAGAGGGAGGTGGTCTTCTCTACATCCAGGCAGCTGAACTCCTGTTGATTTTTATTGCGTTTTCATTGCAGGGCATGTGCTTCAGTACAGCTGTCCTTGCAGAACCTGCTTTAGGTACCCTCTGGGGAGTTAGATGCTCGCTGGAGTTATGCGTCTTAGTTACACAACATCTGTATTTGAAGGAAGTTTGGAAATATGCAGCAGATAAAGCTCTACTTTTATGAAACAGGCAGAGATGGGTCCTCTAAGTAACAGGAGTAAGAACTTGATTTTAACAAGTATCTGGAAATTATTGATGTTGATTTTAAGAACAGTTCATTTGCACTTGGGAGCATTCCAAAGGACTCAGCAATTTGCACCAAATGGACATCTTCAGCAGGATGACAGGAAAATATAGTTCATTTTTAATATGAAGAAATAAAATGGGCTTTTAAGTGCAATACCTTTCCCTACAGAATATACCAGAAAAGGGCCTGGCGACAAGGGTAGAAAGGTTTACAGGGTTTTTCCAGGGATTTCCCAGCTGTGCTGACAGGAACAGGGACAACTGCTTAGGAGTAATGTAAGGCTCTGGCTTCCTTCTAATTTCAGAAGATCCATGTCTTAAGGACTGGCTTTGAGACTCTTAAATTTAATCTCTGAGTTTTCTTGGGCTCTGGCTGCTGCAAGTTTCTTCCTTCATTTCCACTCACTGAAACTCCAGCTTTCTAAGTAGTAAAGTCTGTGCCTAGAAGTTGGATTTACGGCTACCTGCGTTAACTGAGATGCAGTCCTTCACACAGCCATCTACATGTATGAATCTGTGCTGGCCATCTAGGTCATATTGGCACCTGTGTGCAGTAGATGCAGCTGCAGAGCCAGAGGCACCACTCACAGTACTCCAGGCTGATTCACAATAAACCAGCTGTGAAACGTACAGCTGGTTCCCAAACCAGCTCTGCAGCACACCTTGCTTTAGCCTCTACTGGAAGTCCTCTCCCTGTACCAAAGATGAATGTGATAATGAAGATGCAGCAGGAAAGAGAAGAGTGAGAACTGCCCTGTGAATGGAACTGAATTTTCAGGCATTATTCACTATCCTGCCTTTCATTCTCAGCCTTACAAATGCTTGGACAGTGTTTGGTGATTACTTCTTGTGACTGGGAGAGGATGCTTGTTCACAGACACCCTCCTGCATAGCTCCCTGTGCAAAAAAACCCATAGAGAACTGGCAGTATAGCTCCACGTAGTTAACAAACTGTGGAAACAAGAGCCCTGACCCAATTACAGTCTTTGCCGTAAATTAAACCTCCAGAAGTATGTATTTAGGTAGCATCAAAAAGGGCTGGGCAATTTCACTCGAGTTATTTCAATAACTTACTTTAGAAAACAGATTAAATAGAATGGAACGAAAGCACAGCAGGAAAACCTAACATTCAAGTAGAGTAAATAGTGCATCTTCTCCCTACACTGCTTTACATCTTAAATATTTACTCTGCTGCAGAAAAAAAAAGGCATTAATTTGACATTCAGGTACCCTATAAATAACAGTGCTTTTATGAAGGTTCAAGAGGAAGAAAAACAGAGTAAAACACCTCCAAGGAAGAGTCTTGACTTGCAGTCCTCTGCTCTGCCTGCTGTGTGCTTGTTTCAGTTAAGGTAGAAGTGAGAAAGGGGTGTTAACTCACCTTCCTACTCTTCTTGTAAGCCCAGATAAAAGATAAAAACAGCATCAATGTGAATTAGGCCATTTTCAACAGCTCCCATAGAATCAATGTGTTAATTTTCATGTAAGATTGCCTTCCCTTTTAAACCCTTCCCAACTGGTGGATGCTAGATTTGCTAGTGTGACCCTTTTATTCCTCCTGGCTTTGTGACAGTTTATCAGTAGGTTATAAACCCTGTGTGCTTGCATTAAGTATCACAGCATCACAGTACTGATGAGGCTGGAAAAGACCTTCGAGATCATCCAGTCCAACCTAAACCCAACCAAGTAACCCTAACATCTAACATCTGGGATACTAAGCATTGAAATGGAGATGCTGTTTACTGGCACAAGCCCAGAACAACCCTGAAAGTTTAATTTTGAAGACGTTAGGTATTTAAATTTCCAACAGACCTCAGATCTAAATTTCTTATGGTAGAGTCAGAAGGTCCAAGCCAACCTTCCTGTTTTCACTTCAGCTATTTTAACTCTGGGTACAGAGAACATCAGCATTAGCAGAAACTACTTTGCTGAAACATGACATGAAAAGTTAGTAGGGTGGAGCCTGAAAGGAAATATTTCTGTTGTTGCTATCCCACACTTCTGCCAAGGACTGAATCACTTCATGCAGTCTAGTACAGTAATTTACGCACATGCTTTCTCCTTGTGCTTATATATTTCTCACGATGCTTGTAACTGCTCGCTTTCCTTTTGGAAGGGTTTGACACACAGCTTCTCTGCAGGATCCTCACTCGAGTGACTCCTCAAGTCTCAACAGTTCTGCAGTTCAAGTGCTACATCAAGATTTCTGTTTGACTTTTGCACATTACTTTACTACAGAGCCAAGGCAATTTCCTATGGTAATATTGACTATCTATCCTTTTTATTGATAAATAGGCTTAGGCATCCAAATGAATTAAAATGACATCATTATAAGTAGTTAAAATCACCACAGTAAATATAGCTGAAGCTATTTACTACATGGAAATATTATGGGAACATAAATTGTATTAAAGCTAAAAATCAACACTGATATCACAACAGCTAAGTATTCCGTGCTAGACATTCCCACTTGCTCTGATGGAAAAAAAATAAGGAGAGTAGAAGTGAATTTGTAGTTTGTCCCTTCTCTATTTAACCATATCGATGGCTTTTATTTTAGAGGTGACATGGAAGAGAGATGTAAATCCACGTAAGAGGCTGTCATGAAAAAGACAGCATTACTACTACAGAATGGCTTGCAAAGTGTACAGTACAAGCCACAGCGTATACTAACAGGAGTTACTGATCATTAGAAGGGTGATCTGTTCACCCAAAAAAGCATATGGTTTGATAAACTTTATCAAATATCTAAATATTACAGTAATTTGAATGTGGCCTTGTGGCCAGGAAGGTCAGTGGTACCCTGGGATGCATCAAGAACAGTGTGTCTGGGAAGGTCTCCTTCCCCTCTACTCCACCCTGGTGTGACCACACCTGGAGTACTGAGTCTACTTCTGGCCTCCCTAAGTCAAGGGAGACAGGGAACTGCTGGGGAAAGTCCAGCAGTGGAGTATGAGAATGATCAAGGGACTTGAACACCTTCTGTAAGGAAAGGCTGAGAGAGAGACCTGGGGCTGTTTAGTCTGGAGAAGAGAAGGCTGAGAGAGAGGGGATCTCGTTAATGTCTGTAAATATCCAAAGGGTGGGTTTCAAAAAGGGGCCCAGTTTCTCTTCACTGGTGCTGCTTGATAGTATGAGAGGCAAAGGGGTACAAGTTAGAGTGCAGGAGGTTCCACCTCAACACGAGGGAAAGCTGATTTTCTGCGAGGGTGAGGGAGCACTGGAATGTCTGCCCCGAGAGGTTGTGGAGTCGTCTTTGGAGATTTTCAAAACCTGCCTGGATGCGATCAAGCGTGACCTGCTCTAGGTGATCCTGCTTTTGGCAGAGGAGCTGGACTAGATGACCTCCAGAGGTCCAACCTCTATCATTCTTTCTGTGATTCTGAAATACCAATTTCATAATTAGATGATTATAAAATACTTTCAGCATTTTAAATCCAAATGAAAAACTCACTGGCTTTCCAGTTATTCAATAACCTCCTTGGCAATGAAACTTTTTTGGCTTGGGAGGTTGGGTTTACATTTCTTTTGGTTTAGATAAAGCCATAAATAACTGGAAAGTAAATAGCATTTCTGAAGTTAATCATAAGGGTAAGCAGCTCTGTAATGCTTGTTTGCAAAGATAACTGTATTCCTCTAACAGGAGGAAGCAAGCACAGTATCAGAAACAAGGCTTAGAAAAGACATCCTTTTGGCTCTTGCTCACATTCTGACTTTACACGAGCCTTGTAGGGCCAGGTTCACTGTTCTCCTTGACAAAAACAAGTCATTAGCAATCGGCTGTTAACGGGCAATCTGACAATGACAATTTGGTCCAGTCAGCGAACGAGAAATTATTTGTGGAGTCTCATTCCTTTAAATGAAAAGTAAGACTTATGTGACAGTCCCAGGCACACTAAATTAACCCCGTGCAGAAATGAAGCACGTGTAAGTAACTGCCCTGAAATGACACTATATATTAAGGCATCCTGGCCTGTATCAGGAATGGGGTGGCCAGCAGGGAGAGGGAGGGTATCCTCCCCCTGTATTCAGCACTGGTTACCTGGAGTATTGTGTTCAGTTCTGGGCCCCTCAGGTTAGGAAGGATGTTAAGGTGCTGGAACAAGTCCAGAGAAGAGCAACTAGAATGGTCAGCCCTATGAGGAGAGGCTGATGGAGCTGGGGCTGTTCAGCCTGGAGAAGAGGAGGCTCAGGGGTGACCTGATCGCTGTCTAGAACTCCCTCAAAGGGGGTTGGAGTCAGGTGGGGGTCGGTCTGTTCTCTCTGGACACTGGAGACAGGACAAGGGGTCACAGTCTTAAGCTCCATCGGGGAGGTTTAGACTNTTCCAGCCTCATCAGTACTGTGAGACTGTGATGTTACATGTGGAAATAATTGCTATTATACTGTCCGTGTGAGAATGTCTGACTGGATGCTGCCTAAGTAGGAATAGCTTTGCATCTGAGTTGAACTGAAAAACACATTTAAACCAAAAAAACATCAGCAATCCTTACATGATGCTGTATTGTAAGGCCAGTGTTAGCCATGTTCTTTTCTGCATCATGAAATTAACTGATTATAGGAGCAAAAGCGTTGGTAATGTAACATCAGGAACTACTGTTGTACACCCCCGAGATACATTAATTTATCACTTGGCCAGGGAGTAAAAGACAGCATCTTTTTGACAATCAACAAAGCAGTTTTATAAATAAACTGTTTTTAACATCACGTTATGATGGTCAAAAAAACCCCCGAGCATGAAACATATGTGGAAGTGTCAAATAGGAAAGCAGAAGGAAGAAGAATTATTAATAACATTGAAAATATAATCAGTGCTGGTTTAGTTGGTGGAAGTATAATAAATGGAGCTCATCAACACCTTCAACCAGCAGCTGGATTTATCACTAATACTATTCGTTAAATATGCTTTAATTGCCATGCTGTGTTTAACTAACTTTGTCTCTATATAAAGAACAGAAACAAGCATGGAATGGGTTACGGATCTGAACGGGCTGTCAGACCACCCAACGGGGGTGACTTAAACCAGTGAGATCATGTCTCAGTTATCCTTTGTAATAACTCCAGACAAAATCGCATGCTTCCTTGATGGGTATTTGAAGAAGCACTGCTTAAAATCACGTATCTGACATCACTGCAGTGCCACGAAAGCTGCAGAGTTCTGGATGCTCTGCTGCTGTGCTGCCATATTATGCTCAATGTGTCATGGGCCAGCTCCAGCAGGGTGCTGAGTGCCATAAATGCTGAGAGCCAGATGTGCTGAGCACCTGTCATGAGCTCCTGTCAGGAGGCTGTTAGCACACGTTGATATTGATCGTGTTATCTGACAGGACAGGACAAAGGCAGGCGACACTGGCCTAAAAGAAAAGTGCAGTATTAACCCTTAAAGCAAAGGGAACAGAAGATTCCTGCCTCTCCACATCACCAACCTGTATGAGCAAGCACAGGACAAATCATTGCATCTACTATTTGTTGCAGAAAATAAGACAAAAAGCAGCAGACTAGAAATGAAGAAGAAAGTGCTGTCCTTTGCCATGACCTTATGCCTAAGGTATATGTTTTCTTCTAAGAAATGAGCTTGCCTCACTATTGGAAGTCGCTATAAGGATTTCACGTGCTGTGAGAAGTATTTCTGTCTTAGGAGATCTGTTTTTCCACACGTTTTTATTGATGGGAATGAAGTGCAGAATAATGTGTGTCAGGGATACCCTAGCTGTTTGCCAGTGGCAGCTGCATTTATTTGCCAATGACAGTTCCATTTATCTCTTGGTATAAGACAATCGATTAGCTGCTTCTAAAATTAAAAAAACCCCATTGCAATTACCTCAGGCATCAGACTGCCTGGATGACCATAATCCATGGTGAAATAATCATTACAGTGTCTTGTTTTCTTCTTAACTCAAGTATGTGGAAGGGGACCTGGGAGTACTGATGACACCAGTTGAACATGTGCCAGCAGTGTGCCCAGGTGGCATGAAAGCCCAATGGCATCTTGGCTTGTATGAGTAATAGTGTGGCCAGCAGGACTAGGGACATAATTCTCCCCTGTACTTGGTGCTGGTGAGACCCCACCTCGAGTACTTCAAGCAGGATCCTCACCTCAAGAAAGACAGAGGTACTGGAGCGGGTCCAGAGAAGAACAACCTGGCTGTGTTCCTGTGCGACTTGGTCTGGGTGATCCTGCTGTGGCAGGGGGATTGGACTGGATGATCTTTTGAGGTCCCTTCCGATCCCTAATGATTCTTTACTGGGATTCATGACAAGAGAATGAAATAAAATGCTTTAAAATGGAAGAGATTTTTAACAAGGTATAAGAAAAAAACCCAGTTGCAATATGATGGCAACTGAGCCCTGGAACAGGTTGCCCAGAGACGCTGCATGGTCTCCAACTTTGTACCCAACTGGACTAAGTCTATGCAAACCAGTTGGAATTCTGTATTGCTCCTGCTTTCAGCATGAACCTCCTGAATCTCCTCCTGGCCTAAATTCTTCTTGATTCTATGAAACTACGATGGCTATAAAAGTCCAATCTAAAAACAGGACTTCTTTGCTATACTGACACGGTAAAATTTCATATATTAGTTGGAACACGTGCCGTGCTAACAGAATGCTTTCTGAAAGCAAACACGGTTGAGTGATTGCTATTTAAAGATGCCCATGTGAAACAAAGCATTACTCGTTACACAGATTGTGCCAGTTTCTAAAAAACAAGATACAAACAAAGGGTGAAATCCAAGAGAGAAAAAAAAGGTTGCAATCTAAACTATGCCATGAGAATATCCCCGGTTAATATATCAACTTTGGAGATGAGCTAGTTGAATCTGAACAGATGTTCTATATCCTGCAGAAAGGTCTGTTTTCCCCATTGGTAAGTTTATGTAACTCTCACAAGTACACAGGATCATGGAGGACAGACTCCCCTGCATACACCTAAGAAGCTGGATCAGGGTGGAGTCTGATGAAATTTCAGTTACTGGAATGTTTGGGGAGCAGGAGTCCTTTGTTTTGGGGAGGGAATAAATCCTTGTTGATTATACGATACATACAGCACCACTGAAAGACAAATAATGCTCAGGTAAGATACAAATCTCACAGTCTCACAGTACTGATGAGGCTGGAAAATACCTTAAAGATCATCCAGTCCAACCTAAAACCAACCAAGTAACCCTAACATTTGACATCTAGCTCATGCCACTCAGCACTTCATCCAGACTAACCCTGAACACCTCCAGGGACAGCAATTCCCCTCCGTGGGCAGCCCGTTCCAAACCCGGATCACTCTGTCAGTGAAAAACCTTTTCCTAATGTCAAATCTAAACCTCCCCCAATGGACAGAGCTGAAGACTGTGACCCCTTGTCCTGTCTCCAGTGTCCAGGGAGAACAGACCGACCCCCCCTGACTGCAACCCCCTTTTAGGGAGTTCTAGACAGTGATCAGGTCACCCCTGAGCCTCCTCTTCTCCAGGCTGAACAGCCCCAGCTCCATCAGCCTCTCCTCGTAGGGCTTCCCAAAAATACCAGTAACTGAAATTTCATCAGACTCTTTTGGAAACACTCTTCTTTTGAAACATTATGTGGTTTAAGAATTATACGTATGCACTGTGTGACCGACTCATGGTTCTCCTGCTACCACTACCACAACAAAGTCCAACGTGAGATTTGGAAATGATAGCTTTGTTGTGTTTGCAAACGGTGTGAGCTTAGCAGCCACGGAACTTAGCCATGCCAGTTCTGTTTTCTGGAACGGTTTTGGAAGCCCTGCGGGCTGAATACACTTTAGATGGGAAAAAGATGAATAGGACTTGATTCCACCTTTGTATTCTTTAATCCTGTGGCACGAACAGGCAACTGTTTGGGCATGCAGAGTAACCCCAGCTGATTCTAACCCCATTCTGGCACATGAGGGTCATCACGGCATCCATCCTGTCTAACACAAGATGGTTTTTACTACATTACTACCTCACTACGGACAGAACAGAGACACACACACAACTGTATCATAGGGTGTCTCATCTGGCCCTGCGGTTTGAGGTTCCCATTAAAGAATACTTTCTATAGAGATTGCTTTACAGAAATAGTCCAGATTTAATATAATTAATTTCATACTCTCATTCTGTTGTCTGTTTTTTGGACTTGATCACCTTTGGGTCAGGATTCTTTTATGGAATTTATTTATATATGCACCGTGCTCTTGTCTATACTATCAAATAATACAAGGCATACGTGTATTCTCTTAGGAAAATAAGAGGAGTACAGTGCAAAAATACACTACAGAGTGATAGTTTGGAACTGTAAGCTTTTCAAGACTAATTTTTCATTGTAAGAGATTCCCTGTCTCAGTCAATCAGCTCACTAGGAGACACTTTAACTTGCTGTTGAGTTCAGACTTCCTGTGAATGAATGTATTCAATAAGAATAATCCTTTAATAGTAAAAATGCTGTGAACTATAGCATATTATTTTCCATCCTTTGACTCTACAATGGGGTAAGAGATAATGTTGTCAGCTCCTCAAAATGCTTGTTAAACCACTCAAGTGGAAGAAATGCCCTTTTATAACACATACGATGCAATGCATATAATTTATACATATAATGTACAGAATCACTAAATATTCATGGTTCAAAGGGAGCTCCCAGATCAAGTCCAAACATAAACAAAACAACAACAAAACTGAAACCCTAACCGACACAGTTTACTCCTGCATTTGCTTTTACATAGAAAACTTTGGATCAGTAATTTCTCTTAGAGTAATACACAGGGATAAATGCTCTTGCACATCCAAATGAGATGAATCACGTGTGAAATACAGGCACCCACAGAGAATGTCTTTATTTGGCTACTAATTATGTTTTGCATGTCCTGAGTTCTCCCGAGATCGTGACACTACTGGAATTTCTGCTTCTGTAGGATCTAGGTTTTCTTTTCATAAACGAGGTCAAAACACAACCAGAAAGGAATGCACGTAGACCTGCATGATCTATTCAAAACCTCCTTCAGCTGTAATGTTCTTGGACTGTGGAGCTGCTTTTATAATACAGAACTGCATACCTGCCAGCTAGCAAGAAGAGTTGTCTGTGGGCCATGTACTCCTTCCTCTTTTCCTCTGTTATAATAAAGCGTACCCAGAGAAGCCATAGGACACCACCACCTAATGCTTGACCTACAAACATCACAAACATCAGGCACTAACTCTGTAGCTGCAGTAGCAGTTAGTATTTTTTTAATGAATAACCGTTTAGGAGCAACTCTTTAAATCACAGTTTTATTCTTGAAAGAAGAGGAAGAGATTTGCAAGTTTTAGGATAAAGAGAAACAACATCTTAATACAGTTTTCACAGTCTCACAGTACT
>VZRI01007518.1:3520-55330 GCA_013397515.1 Upupa epops | reverse complement strand
CTCAATAATTCTGTGATGATGTGAAGATGAAAAAGAGAGAAGGCAGATGGTCTGTGTGGATTAGTGGGGAGCCATGGAATACATGATGGAAAAAAGGTAGGAGCTAGAGCAGGTCCAATAAAGAAAGCATCCACAAGAAGTGATGACAGAGCTATGGACAGCTGTGAATGATTTCACACGTCTAGCTAACCAAGTGACTAATTCCCTTCTTCATTTGTTCTTTGATAATTTTCCTTGGTGAACACCACTTGTGAGCAGTCACTAGCTGGATTTAACTGATCAGCCATTGGTTGATCATAGCCAATTCTATCCAGCTCTGAAACTACTGTGAACAGCCTCTAATGACCCAGAACTACAGCTGTTGGAGGAGCACAGGATGCCTCTGTGTAAACACATTAAAAGGCATCAACTGCTTGGAGAGGCAGAAATAGGACATCTGAGGAGCACAGGGGAGACATGGAAAGAGATGTTGTTGGGAATGTGTCTGAAGGAATCTCTTGGAATGAGATGCTGCATGCAAGAGGAGGTATGAGAGTCTCTCCTTCTCTGAGGGGACAGTGGTTATGACAAAACATGCCAGGGCAGGAATACCCCTGAGGGCCTGTAGCTCTTGAGGAACCCACAACATTGGACTAGATGAACCTTCAGATCCCTTCCAACCTGGTATTCTATGCATCTGTGTAAAATGTAGGGACATCCTCAGAAAGATGGCATCATACAGATGGACTCACACCAGCACGTGGGAAAACACGTAAGAAGTATGGAAGGGCAGCAGAATACTGTTATACACATAAATCCAAGCTCCTGCACTGCCGGTCATCCCACAAAAGGCATTGCGAGTGTCTGGGTGAATTTTGCAGCAAAAACGAGGATGGCTGAGACTAGTTTATTGCCAGCAACAAAATGTCATCAGGTAAGGAAAGCAAAGGATGGAAAGGAAGCAGCAAAGTAAAATTGTCACAGACTCCTGCTCTTCTTTTGAAAACCCTTGTTTCTTCTTCCTTTTCTGAGGAGGCACAGAGTGGTATTGTCCAAAGAGCCACAAATGACAAAGAAAGAGGGCATGTTTTAATCAAGAATAAGTGAATTTTTAGTGGAACAGCTTTTCTGAATGCCACTCTGCAGATAGATGAACTACAAACATGTAATGCTAGATTCTATAGCATTGTATTATCAATGTGGATGTTTTGTATACTGGATGGAAAAGCGTAACATTGGTCTCTCTCTTTGCGATGACTTGCATGGAGGGAAGAAACAGTAAACATGGATGGCAAGGTTGGTATTCCTATTCTAAAATACTTTGTTAATTCTAGGAACAAATGTCCTAACAATGAGGAAAGTAAAAGAAAATGGGCAGCGCTGGCACAGGTTCTTTGGGGGACTAAGAACAAACAGGGTATGAGAACTGTGGGTAGAGGTTTCAATATAGTCCATATCTTGGGTGTTACTCTGGGGACTATCCAGTTCAGATGCAGCAATGAATACAAACAGTATGTGGAGAGGCATACATAGGCCAAAATAACAAACACATCTATGAGTGACATACAAATAAGCTCAAGACATTTCCAAAGACCTTAGACTGTTGCAGAGGCAAGAAAGTGTTGGGGGAGCTTATGGTTGGGAATTGTGGTTGTTGCTTTGAAGCTTTAGAGGGCAAAGGAAAAGAAAATGTCTCTGTATGTGTTGTGACTTCTAACCTGCATTTCTGTATAACCAGATGTACATTCCCTTTTCTTTCCTGACTGTAGAAATACATCCAGTAGTATAGTGCTACTTCTACAAATATCAGAGTGAAAAACCAAGCGTAGGTATATGCGCAAATTTAGTTTTGAGATTCAGTAGACTGCGCTTCCAAAGAAAATTGCACAAGGATATTAGAAGTACGATGTTATTTCTCTAGTTTATGGTCAAGCAATCTCTGTGCAGCATAAAATCCAGAAACATATTTAATGACAATTATCAAGAAACACCGTCTATCTTAGAAGCAGTGCATCAAAATAGACTGCAGAAAGCAGGCAGTTCTATTCTTGTGTGAGTATTAGGTGAACACTAACTAGTAATGGGTTTCTATCTCCAGGCCATAGCACAAAGAGCACCAAACACAGAACACAAGAATTATTCTTGATTTTCCTCCTAATCATAGAACTAGGTGATGCCTGGAAATACTGTGATCAGCTCTGTGTTCTGTAAATTACAGTCCTCACTCTGGGTATGTATGACAGTAGAGTAGTTGGTTTGGAACCAGTCTGCTGGTGTTATGAAATAAAATAATGATACATGTGAGACTGACCGTGCTTTTTCTTTCAAAATAAATTTCTTGTTACTGAACATTATAAGGGTCCTGTTGGCTTATGTCTTCAGCCTGCCAAAGATTCTCTGGGTGGCAGAATGTCTCATTCAGTCACTTCTCTCAGTTTGGTGTTGTCTGTAACCTTGCTGGGGGTACCCTCTGTTGCATCATATACAGAGTATTAATGAAGATATTAGGGACTGGTTTCCATCTAGACTTCATCCCACTGATCACTGTCACCTGAGCATGGCCATTCAGCAAGTTTTCAATCTGTCTTCTCATCCAGCCTGAACTTCATCAGCTGTTCTATTAGGATCTTACAGGAGATGAGGTAGAAATCCTTGCTGAAATCAGAGTAGACAATATCCACCACTTTCCCCTTATCTACCAGACCAGTAACTTCATTAGGGAAGGTTATCAGGACTTCACAGACCTATCTTTACCCACTGTTACTGTTTCAGCACATTTCAAAAGCATCAGAGGCACTGATAAAATAAAATTATCTAAACACAACAAAATCAAATGCTGGATCATTTTGAGATAAGAACTAATTAAAAAATATGACCACTGTAACAATCTGGCTGGATGTGAACTCCTAATTAATTACAGTTCTTTCTGCACTGATGATATCCACCAGGAAATTGTTTGAAGTAACGCTTCTGATGAAACAACACACTGTACAATTACTCTAGAGCTGTCTCAGAAATACTAAATACTATTTAAATCCCTTACTGCCAACAGCTAAAATGACAAATTTACAGCTTGACCTAAGAATTATGTGCAGTCAGTAGGATACTTTAGAAATATAAGGTGATTCATATAACTCAAACTCTTCATCCTGAATCTTTGTCATTCTGGATTAAATTCTACCACAAACAGAAGACTTGCTTTCTCTACTTTTATCCGGAACCCACTATATATTTGGGTCAGACTGCTCTGTTTAGGGCAGTACTTCAGAAGGGAGGGATCGTGGAGAGGTGCCATGGACTGGATGAGTGTGTCATGTAACTTAACAACTGTGACAGAAGTTTGCCATTGCCTGTTGCTTGGACTCTCACACAGCAGACATAGAAGATGACCTTTGACCAAACAATGAAGCCATCCTTTTGCTTATGGATGCTGACAGAGTGCTCCCTTCACAGTTTTAAAAATCACTTTTCCATGTTTAATGTTTCTGCCAGCTAAAGTGTGTGCTTTTAATGACTTTGGAAATTAATTAAACAGATCTAAATTATTTTGGATTTTTAGACAGAAATAAAATTTTCCTGAATGTTGAATCAGAAAATTTTGCTTGGTCCTTACATATGCACATTTCATAACTCTTCCTGTGTCTAACTAACTGTTACTTCACATGGTGCCGGCATGAGAAATGTATGTTTTTAAGAGACAAATGAAGCAGCAGATGTACACAGACTCTGTGGCCATTTAAGGGATGTTCCTTCACAAGTAGCTGCAGCATAAAGCATTCATTTAAACTCTCACCTGCCTTCTGCTACATGAAGAATAGGCCTTGGAAAGCAGGTTTAAGAGGTCAATAAAGTTTGATTAATGAAAGTCTTCTGTCTCGCTTTTCCTTAGGAATGTAGAAATGCACTCTTATCCTCTCTGGAGTCACAGATTTGTGTAAACAGAGCTTACTATTTCCAGAGAAATAAAGCAACTTCTTCCTCAGCCACTCTCCATCTTACAATAACATGTTGTACCTTTCCTCTGTGTGTGCAGAAACAACATTGTCATTTGAAGCATTTTATTCTGTGGGGCTATTTTATTTATGTTTTATTTATGTTTTATGTTTTATTTATGTTTCCCCCTGTGATGACATTTTAAGAGAAAGGTCTTTCATTTTAATAATTTTTTGTGCTTTTTTCTGGCAAAGAAAATGAAATAAAAATATCAAAACCAAGACTACTGGTGAATCTTACCTTCAAAATATATGAATTGACAGAAGCTGCTCACTGAGGAACCAAGAACTGACTGTTAGAATCATAGAATCATTTTGGTTGGAACAGATCTTCCATATCATTAAGTATGACTGCTAGACCAGTACTGCCAAGTCATGTCTCTCAGCATCACGTCTATGTGCCTCTAAATATCTCCAGATATGGTGACTCAAGCACTTCCTCAGACAGTGTGTTACTGTGTTTTACAACCCTTTTGGCGAAGAAGTGTTTCCTAATATCCAACCTGAATCTCCCCTGGTACAAATTGAGGCCAGTCTTCCGTCATCCTATTGCTTGTTACTTGGAAAGCAAGTCCCATCTCACCCCAGCCTCCTTTCGCATAGTTCTAGAGAACAATAAGGTCTCCCCTGAGCCTCCTTTTCTCTAGGCTAAATGGCCACATTTTCCTCAGATGCTCCTCAGAGGACTCGACCCCTCACTAGCTTCGATGCCCTTCTTTGGACACATTTTAGTCCCTCCATGTCCTTCATATAGTGAGAGCTACAAAATTCTATAGAACTTCCTGTTGTCTTGTTGACTAGTGTACATGGTGTAAATTGCCAGAAGGCAATTTACTTTGGCTTCATATGGCTCTGTTGGGTTTCTCACCATTATAAACTACATCTATGCTTCCATTATTGCAAGGTCTCCTAACTGATACCATTATCCACTTTCTATAATTCCATCTACTGGTAAAACAAGTTCTTAGGCATGGACTACCGGCAGTAAACGTTTCGTTGAAATATCTAGCTCTTATTTCTAGAATAAAAGTATCTGGCTATTGCTCAGTTCAGTCCTTGAAGGGAAAAGTGACAAGAAGTAACAGGCAGTCTTCCAGTGTTATCTTCTCTTTGGAGTCAGAGAGCCCTTGCACATCATTTACCCTGTTTTCCAAGGAAGCACATACGCTCTTTGGGGTGGGAAGATGTTTCAGAGTTTACAGTCTTTCCTCTGAGATTTCCAGAAGGAATCTACCTCAGGAGTATTGGAGATGAAAGGGACAGATTTGCAAAAGAACCATCTCTAATGTCTGCCTTCTCTCTCTTTCCTTACCTCATGCCTGTCGGTTTATGCATGAGACAAGGTGATTATAATTAAAGAGAAGACTTACGTGTTAATTCACTTTGCTGTAAGCTGGATTGAGGCGTTAAATTAGCAATTCTTAGTGACGGGCAGTTTAATTGCCAGTGAATATCCTGCAACAAACCAGTCACCCTCATTTTGAAGGATTCAGCCACAAAGCTAAAATTTGGTGCTGGTACAGGTTGCTTTCTACATTCCACTAACGGGAATGCAGCTATTCATCAAGCTACACAGCTTTGCAAAGTGTCGTGTTTAACAATAAAATGAATGTGCTGGCAAGAGCCAACATGGTAAGAGCCCAGCAATTTGTGCACCCCCGCAAGGCTCACACTGGATGAAATGCATGTGCTGTACCCTCCCACAACATAAACCCTGTATCAGCTTTCACATTTTGAAGGGAAGGCAGATTTCTGTTGTACTTGAGGTGGGATAATGCCAGTCTACCAGATGGTGACCTCCTTATCAAAGATCAGTAGGATTTCACTCAGCAATTAGTAGATGGAGATGCTACCTATCAGGAGAAAAGGTAATGTGTGGAGATGGGGCACAGTAGAAATAATGTTAGGAGTTCAGAGATACAAGTATCCAATTTCAAGACATGCAGACACTGGGAAAATGAGCCCCCCTTGGATTTCACTTCCTTCTTTTTCCTGAATCCATACTATGTCCCAAAATAACAATTAGAACAATGTGTGGAAATGGCAGCATTAACTAAAATGAGAATAGTTCCTTGGTGAAAAATAATGAACATCTTTAAATGCATGACACAAGAAATTAATTGACTTGACAGAACTATTTATAGGATTCTAAATTAATTTATTGCCTGAATACCTCTGACAGGAGTTTAATTAAAACAGAGTCTACAAGGGCTTTTTTCAGCTAGTTTCAAACAGCTTTCAAAGCTGCCCAAGTTGATGACCAGCAACACTGTAGGTAGCCAAGACACTACTAAAACCAGTGATCTGCAGAGAACAGAAAGCATCACCTCTCACATCTGTGCTGTTCAGGTTGCATTAAGGATGTGTTTATTTTCTGTAAAAGCATCCCTGACTGGAATCCATCCTACTTGTCCTAGTAATCTGCTTAACCTATACTTACTGACAAGGCTTCTCCTATATGCACACACAATCATTGGTCCCATCAGTACTGCTAAATATCTACAGGGAAAAGAGGAAGAAGCTGGTGGCTTAATTTCCACAAATTAAAATGGAGTTTGGAAAAAAAATTCCAAATGCAAGTGTCATAACCCCCTGGACTACAAAGCCTCTAAAGACTGCAGCATCTAAAGTTTTTGCAGTACTTTAGAAGAACAACAACATGTTTGCAGAAACATTTCCCAGCCCCATGGACTACTTCTTGCCTTGTATTGCAGGGCAAATTAAATACAGGATAAATTCACTCTGCCTTTTTGAACTTTAGAAACCATTTTCCAGAAAAGTTGTAGTTCCCTTTGGATACTCCCACTATGGAAAGTGCATAGGATTCATGCATGCTCACCATGGAAATAGCTGAGGAATTACAGTGTTTTAAAAGTCACAATTCTTTGTACTTACAGTCTTCTGCATTAAATCAGATACAATGGTGATGGCACTGATTCTGGCAAACCAAAAGCACAGGCAGTGAATTAATTTACTGACCATCCCCACCCATCTTAAAACAATATTTAATTTGTTAGCATTAAAATTCCACATGCGCTTAAGAGTATGATAATATATATTAGGGACTGGGTCAGGTTGCCAGAGACATTGTTCATGTTCCCTCCATGGAAGTTCAAGTGCAATTAGGATGGGGCTCTGGGCAATCCAATCTACAGAGAGGTGTCCCTGCCCAAGGCAAGGGGTTTTGGAACTAGATGATCTTGAAGGTCCCTTCCAACCAGAACCATTCTACAGTTCTGTTAGTGATATCATAACTACTTATTTGCCACCTCACAGTTTGTTGTTCTTTAATGTTTTTAACAGATGTTTCATTTCATCATCAATGGAGAACCACAGCAATTCTCCTCATCTGGCTTTCACACAGCACTACAAATTGCCATGCAACGCACATTTGGTTGTGATACCCCTCACTCACTTCAGGGGAGCACTACTAAAACTAATATTTGAACACGAATGAGGAGGACTTTTCTTTGTATTTAACATCATCAAATACCAAATCTTCAGACAAAAGCTGTGAAGGGTTTTATTAAAATCATTTACCTAAGTAGACAAATCCTGAATTAAACCATCTTTACTAACATATTGAATTTGTGATGAACACTGGAAGCTGTTACAACAGTAACTTGCCCTTCTGCCGTCAACAAGCAATGCAAACATAACTCAGCAACACTTTGTAAAGCTTTGTTTTCCAGATGGTCTCAATGTTCAAACTAAAAGTAAAATTTGCGCTAAGGATCAATATAAAAATCTGAATGCTCATTTTCTTTGATAGCTGCTGCCTTATTTATAAAGTGGCTTTCAATTTATATCATAATGCTAAAAATAACAGAGTCACAGAGTACCTTTGGTTGGAAGAGACCTTTAAGATCATCATATCTAACCAAGTTTAGGGGTGACTGCCAGGTCACCCCCAAACTGTGTCCCTAAGCAACTATGTCTGGTGACTTTTAAATACCTGCATGGATGGTGACTTCACTACTTTCCTGGAGAGCCTATTCCAAAGTTTGTTATCCCTTTCGGTGAAGAAAATTTTCCTAACATCCAGATTCAGCCTCCCCTGGTACAGCTTGCAACCATTTCCTCTGGTCCTCCAGGGAGACCTTTTCTTTGCCACCAAGAAGAGAAGAGATCCTCACTTTAACCTTCTTTCAGGTAGTTGTAGAGAGCAACGGTGGCTTTCTTGTCTCTAAGCTAAACAACCCCAGTTCCCTCAACTGCTTCTCACAGGATTTGTGCTCCAGACCCTTCCTTCACAAGCCCTGTTGCTCTTCTCTGGACACATTCTGCATCCTTCTTGCAGTGAGGGGCCCAGAACTGAGCACAATATTCAAGGTGCTTGTGTAATAGTGCTGAGTACAGGGGGATAATCACCTTCCTACTCATGCTGGCCACACCATTTCTAATACAAGCCAGGATGTTGTTGGTCTTCTTGGCCACCTGGGCACACTGTTGGCTCAATCAATACCTCCAGATCCTTTTCCAACATGCAGCTTTCCAACCACACATCCCCAAGTCTGTAGCCAACCTTGGGGTTGTTATGAATCCAAGCGCAGGACCCCGCACTTGGTCTTCTTGAACCTCAAACAGTTAACCTTAGCCCATTGATCCAGCCTGTCTAGATGCCTCCATAGAGCCCAGAAAGCCTCCCTACCCTCAAGGACATCAGCACTCCTGAACAACTTGGTGTCTTCTGCAGACCTGCCAAGGTTGCTCTCAATCCTCTCATCCAGATCATCAATAAAGATCTTAAAGACAACATGCCCCAGTGCTGACCCCTGTGACTGGACACCAGGCAGATTTAACTCCATTCACCACTACTCTTTCAGCCCAACCATCCAGCCAGTTTTTTGTCCAGCACATCATTCTACTTTCCAAGACTCTTTCAGAAATGTATGTCTGGGGACCAATCACTACAGTTCTTACATGCAAGTGTTGGAGTCAGGGTAATAGGGTAGCCACAGGGCAGTGGTCACCAATGAAAGTTTGGACAGAACTGCAACAAGGCAACAGGATGCCAAGTTTCATCAGTCCCTGCAACAGTCACTCAAGTGCTCTGATTTTTAAGATCATCTACATATATTTTTTTTGTCCCCTATAAGGTTTTCTACGGCTGCACACTTTTTCTGGAATTATAAATTCCTCTGGCATTTCAGTAAGATGGAAGAAATTTAAAAGTCACAGGCTAATTCACAGAAGTGCATGGCTAAATTTACTTTCCCGTGTCATTTGCAGATGTTTAGCTACATTGCTTAGGTCTTCAGCAACACTTGACCCAAAAGGCTGAAGATCCATTGAATTTCTTCATCCACGTTTCTGTGGCCACAAGAGCAATAACAAAAATTAAATGGGTAAACTTCAGCTTTTAAACAACAGATCCACAGACCTAAGGTCCCATGGCACCGGCTGTCCTGCAATCCATCTCTGGAACAGGTCTGTCCTGGAACGAGTTGGAGATGTTCAAGAGAGAGCAACGAAATACGAATAATCAGCACTGAGCTCACTATGGCTCTTAGGGCTACAATTACACTCATTGGGAGAACGATTTGGTCAAGAAGTGGGAATTAAATGAAATGTGACTTAAGTAACTGGATCATACTGGGTAATACCAACTCCTGTACAGTCGGCAATGTGTGCCTTCATGCTGTGCTCTTGTTCATCTACCAGGAATCTGCTCTGCATGGGTGGTGCTTATTGACATCAAGTGCTTGTATGATCTTTCATTGTTCATGCTGGGTGTAAAGATGCTTGGCTGCTGTTATTGTTACCCAGTATTATTTGTATCCTACTCAAGAGCCCACAGCAATAGAACAGAACCCTGTCACAAGTTAATGGGTCTCTACTGCTAGACAACTACTGAATGTCAATATGAATTGAAAGATGTTAATTTTTCAAGCAACACGAATCCTCTAACAGCATTTTATTACAGTATTTACATTCTCTCCATCACCCACACAAGGAAAATGCAGCTTAGAAAGCTAGTGCGATAAACATTAGCTGACTTGCTACAGCCATTGTCTTTTTTTTCAGTTTAAAAGTAAGAAATGCAGTTTTACAAAATGGCTGATTTGACACCATCATGAGCACACAGTCATCTCTATTTCATCTATCAGACTGCAAATTTCTCCTGCAACTCTCCCAGCCTAACAGTTTATACACAACAGTAAAGGATACTTAGATTTTGACTGTTCTCTCTGGTCAAAATTCTCCCCTTCAAGAGAACAGACTACAAGCTGTTATAGCTACTCTGAGAAAGTATAGTGGTCAAGTAGACCCATAGCTCTGTTTGGAAAAGAACCCGGGAAACAAACGTGTATCTTTTCACAGTAATCACAGTAATGATGAGGCTAGAAAGGACCTTAAAGATCATCCAGTCCAACCTAAAACCAACCAAGTAAACCTGACATCTAGATCATGCCACTCAGCACTTCATCCAGCCTAACCTTGAACATCTCCAGAGACGGCAACTTGACCACCTCCGTGAGCAGCCCATTCCAAAATCTGATCACTCTTTCAGTGAAAAACCTCTTCCTAATGTCAAGTCTAAACCTCCCCCGATGGAGCTTAAGACTGTGATCCCTTGTCTTGTCTCCAGTGTCCAGGGAGAAAAGACCGACCCCCACCTGACTATAACCACGTTTTAGGAAGTGATAGATAGCAGCACCCAAGAACTGGATCAATGGTTGAGGCCAGTAGTTAATTACAATAGCTATTTCAGGTAAACAAATTGGTCAGCCTGTGAATTCCCAAGAACCAGCCTCACCGCATTCACCTGGGGGTGATTTACGTCTCTCTAAACAAACACAGTATTTCCAAAATAACTTCTGTTAAGAGTAAGATGCATGGTATTAAGGACTGTCCCTAGAGGTCAGACTTGACTTTAGGTCTACCTTTAAGAAAAGGCAGGACTACAGCTTTGCTGCCCAGAGAGCATCAAAAAGACTCCATGTATGTACAGAATTATTACGCTTTATATCTTTGTAGTTTCCCCATATTTAAATGCCTTTATTCCTTGCATTCATCAGCACAATCCACCACTCCACACTCCACTACACCTCACTTACTCTGGTCAGCTAGTAAAGGTATCAAGGTCCTGCTTCCTGAAGGAAGGAATTAAGAGATGCACAGGCCAGTTACTTACACAGACAGGTTTATTTAAAATCTGTGTAAACCTAGATTGGTGCAGAAGAAACATTTCTGTTCCTGTGCTCTACGCAAGACATAGCAGTAATTTTGGCTCACAGTAAAAACTCACTGTACTTTGGCAAAGCTAGCACGCAACCTGTTTCAGGAAAAAACACACAAAAAGCAGTTCACAGTAATTCCTGATGCTTACAAAGCACCTGGAGCGTGAATCAGTGCTAATACCGAGCTATTTCTGATCATCCACAGCAAGGACGTTCAGTAGAAGAAGGCAACATGCTTCAGAAATGTTCTTCCCTTGCTCTTTCCCTTTCTCTTATAAGCAGCCCAAAGTTCTTTAGACTAATTTCTAAGATGTTTATAATAGCAAACAGAATAACCCACATGGACTGAACATTTGTGGTTTTGCTATGGAAGACATACAACTGTGAGCTTATGGACCACAAAAGGCAAGACAAAGCACTAATGGCCCGGACTGTGCCAGACTTATTCCTTGTCAGTTCTCCTCAGCAATGAAAGGGCTTGTGGATATTGATCTGACACAGAAATCACTTTCAAAGTCTATGAAAGGAACTTGGTTGCATGACAACCTTGATCTATTTTTCAAAAATCAGAGTGATTTTCTCCATTGAAATGATCAAACCTCTTTAGGTTAGTATAATTCTTATACAACATCTGGTATTTCTAACCAGTGGAAAGACATTGACAGTTCCCACTCACAGCCTAAGGATCTTCTTCACAGCAATAAACAGGAACACTTGCACCTGATTTATCTGTCAGTGGCAAATCTGCTTCCCAGGAACATTTAAACTCCTCAGGGAGATAAAAGAGACCAGTTCTACACTCGTGAGGAAATGAAGCAGTAGGATCCTTTGTTTCCTTCTTCAGTGTGTACATTCTCTTTGTTTGCAGATAGGCATCTGGCTTGTACAGCAAGGTTTTGGTGACACAGGGGCTACAACGGGGGGGGCTTCTGTGAGAAGCTGCTAAAAGCTTTCTCTGTGTCCAAATAGCTCATGACAATTGGCTTTAAGATGAATCTGCGCCTGGACAATGCCCAAACCACTTGTGAAAAGTATTGAAGGAAGAGGTATGAAATAATTTCAGCCACAAAGCAGAGTGAGATTATATGAGAGCAACAACTATGTTTACACTGAGGTCGGTAAAGAAGGGGGAACAGTGTGAGAAAGATGTAGGATGAAGTGACCACAATCCCCATTCCCCACCCTGCTAAGTTGCTGATTAGAAAAGATTGTGGGTGAAGCTGAGTGTGGAAATAAAAGTGGAATGAAGGTGTTTTAAGATTTGGTTTTATTCCTCATTAACCTACACTGATCAGGTTGGCAATCAATGAAATTAATTCTCCATATCGAGTCTGTTCTGCCTGTGATGGTAGTTGCTGAGTCCTGGTCTTGCCTTGGCCCATGTTCATAGTACTTTATCTCCCTTATCCAGCTGAGAATGGGAGTGATAGAGCAGCTCTGATGTCCACCTAGTCTTGAACAGATTTTAACTTGACAAAGCTTTCTGTAAAGAGCAACATACCTTCCTCACACTCCTCCCACATCTGCCTGAACATGCTCTAAAAAAGAAAAGGCTATATTCAACTCATTATACCATTTGAAAAGCAGGTTTGTTTTCATGCAAACAAGTTCTTGTAATTCTGGATTTGAACAAGCTCCTGTGAGGTTTGCATCATGTGTTAAACATTGTGATCAAACAACAGTGAGTAGGTAGCACAGAGCTGTAACATAAAATATTGACAGAAGGGGAAAGCACTCACAAAGGTTAACACTGGCCCCTGCAGGCCTCAGTGGCTTTCTCTAATCAGTGAAGTGATAAAGGATCTTCCAGAGGATGTTTTAGAACTGAATATTCATTTAGCTACTCTGAATCTCTGTCTGGAAGACTCTCACTTCCATTAACTTCAGAACTGGCTTGCAGAGGTCAGTCTCAAAAATATAATGCTAACTTTTGTAGATGTCCCCTGGTATTCACCTTCTGTCAGTAGGAACAGTGGCTGAATTCCATTACCAAAATGCTATAGCTGCCTATATGGTATTTAAATCTGAACAATGCACATTGCTGAGACTGAATTTCACCCAGCTGGAGCCTGCTGATCCTGCCAATCAGTGAAACACAGTCTCCCCAGCACTACTAGGTTGACTGCAGGATTTAGTTGTTTCCACTGCCCCATTAAAGTGCTCCATCTGATAGCCATCTGCTTGCTGCCAAAGGACTGCTGTGCCCCCAACACCTTCAGAATCCACTAATGTTCTGCAGTTATACTGGCACAGCATCTTCTCTCACTGTAACTGCTCATTTTATCACTGGAGCAACCAGCAGGAGCTGGATTTTCACCATCAGCCTGAAAACAAAGATGAAAACTACTCAACTTTTGAGACCTGCTGCCAACAATGTTTTCAGTTATTAGGAGCAACATGAGAGGAATATAGTCTCAAATACAGAATAAAGATGGATTCTGTGACTTGGAAACAAGGAAGCAAGCCATAGTACTGACAAGAACTATTAACAGAGCCATTTATGTATCTTCCAGTTCTTCATCAGATCAATGTCCTTCCCTTCCTGAAAAACATCCATGACATCTTCATATTCTACTGAATAGCAGACTTGAAAAGGGGTTAATAGAGAGCACTTGGCATTTGTCTAGTGGTCAGTCCAGCCACAATCCATGACACCTCCTTTACATAAACATCAAAGCATCACATGTTCAAAGAGCATTTAACCATGATGGCCTTCTTGAAAAGGTCTGTTTTTTCAGGTAGCCAGTCCAGACACTGGTAGACAAAACGTCTGTTTGCTTGGCTCCTGCTGTATTTGGGTACCAGTGGAGTGACTGGAAACTCCACCCTTTAAAAGCTGTATTCAATTCCATTCTGCATAAGAATCATTTGGCTTGCACTGAGTCTCACAGCATACTGATTAGAAGGTTATAGGAATGACATTTTATTTATTGCCAACATTTATTGATGAATATGTGAGGGGCAACGTGTGCACTTGTTTCATTTTTATTTAAAATAAAGCGAGGTACAGAATTTTACAATTCATCATAGAGTTGGAACATATTTATAGCCAAACATCACTTTTAGGAATGTTCTCATATACTCAACTTAAACCCCCTCTTAATGGTAGCTTGTACTCCTGCACTATCTGACAGTTAATCCAGACATCATTTTTAGAGAACCACTACTGCACAGGACAGCTGTGCTTGTGACAATACTCGTGTGACCCATCACAGCTTCTCCTGCTGTTCTGTTAGACAAAGGAGGATAGAAAAAAGATGAAATGGGGTAAGGTTTTGCCCAATATATTAGATCACCAATTTATAAACAGAGAGCACATAATCTGCAGCACACCATAACAAAGCAGGACTTTTAGAAAGCAAGACATTTGTTTACTGGAAAAAGAAACTATATATTTAACCAATACCTACATGCTGCCAAAATATGCTGAAACCTTCTCAGCTGATGGCACTTCCTGCAAGATTAGGTCCCATAAATTCACTGAAAATGCACCTAATTTAATTCACGGTACATCAAACGAAGCTTTAACACAGAGAAACCTCTGTCTTCTCCTTTACCTAAAATATCTGCACTAAGTAAATGTACAATTATTTTGGAACATTTGGCAGTTATTTACTTGAGTAATAAACCCTTGCAATTCCCTTCTACTTGAGGTTAAGGCCTGAACATTGTGAAAACTGCTCTTCTAGAGATGGCAGTATACTTAAGAAAATGAAAAAAGGAAGTTTAAGCATTCAGTATCAAAATCGTAACACAACTTCCCTTTCCTCCAGGCAGACTCAACAACAACTCCTGATTGTGGCTGTGTGTTTAACCCTGTGGTACCATCTCTAGAGAAGTCCATTGTTCTTTCAGGAACACTCACATGCAATCAGCCCTTTCTTCTAGTAGTCAGGGAAGAACCGGTGCCTATGTTTATATATTTTAACAGAAAATTAACCTTTATCTGAATTTAAAAAAAAATAAATCCTGGGGAGTAATGTTTTGCTAGCTTGATAAAGGACAATTCATTAGATGCGTTTCAGAGCTCCATAATAAATAGATCTTTGCTGCATGACAATGTCACTTATTCCAAAGTTTACTCCCAACTCGGTCTCTGGGAATAATCCGTAGATCTGAACCATGCTTTAGAAATACATTTCCTAAACAAACAAACAAAACAGAATGTGTTACCAAGCAACCAAACAAAACATTACTAACCCAGCAAACACACTGAACGTATGTTAGATCACTATTTCACATCGTTGTAGTCATTTCTCTAATATTCCAGAAATGTATTCAGGTTTCCATGGAGTTTCATCCTGTAAATCCTAAGAGCTATTATTTTAAATAAAATACCAGACCCTAAGTAATCTAGTAAGACTTTCCAACTTTGCAGTTCCAAACTTGAATGGCTCATTTCACTTACACATCCTTAGAATGTCAAAAATCAGAAAAATAAGCTTTATTTCTTCCTAAAATGTTTTTAATCTTGAGATCATTCATGCATATAGTAATTTTTAGTTCTCTCTTTGGTTCAATACTTACCTGCTTCTAACTTCAGGAGCTCTGCTGGAAGTACTGATCAACAACCAGCTGATCAGGAGCCAGCAGGGTGGCCAGGCGGCACAAGAGGCCAATGGTATCCTGGCTTGGATCAGCGATAGTGTGGCCAGCAGGACCAGGGACATAAGTAATCCCCTGTACTGGGCACTGATGAGGCCTCCCTTTGAGTACTGGGGGCAGTTCTGGGCCCCCTGCTTCAAGAAAGAGATTGAGGTACTGGAGCAGGTCCGGAGGGGGGCAACAATACTGAGGAAGGGACTGGAGGGAAAGTCTGATGAGGAGAGGCTCAGAGAACTGGGGTTGTTCAGGCTGGAGGAGACTCAGGGGGGACCTTCTCCCTCTCTATAACTAACTGAAGGGAAGTTGTAGACAGGTGGGGGTCAGGCTCTTCTCCCAGGCAACTAATGATAGGACCAGAGGGGAGGACCTGAAGCTGCCAAGAGAGGGTTAGGTTGGATATTAGGAAGCCCTTCCTCATGAAAAAGGTGATCAGACCCTGGAATGAGCTACTCAGGGAGATAGATGGTAGAGTCCCCAGTCCTGGAGGTGTTTAAGGACACACTGCATGTGGCACTTAGTGCCATGGTCTAGCTGATGTGGTGATGTCAGGTCATAGGCTGCACTTGATGATCTTGGAAGTGTTTTCCAACCTCAATAATTCTGTTTTTTCTGATTATTTTAGGAAGGTTACTCACATATCCAAGCATAAGTCAGTCTCATTTTAATATTGACAACATTCTTGAACTTGCTGTTTATTACTGCATCACCTCTTTTCAAGAGGGTGTAGTATGAAAATTATTTTCTAACACTTAGACATCTAGAATATTTTCTGCATGTATTCAGGATTGCCATTCAGGTTGCTCTTTCATTAAATGTAACGTTTTAAAACGAAACCTCACTGCTAAAAGTGATGTGCCATTTGATTGCACAAGTTTTTGTTACTTCACTCAGGCCACATGCAATGCAACAATGCAAGGTTTCAGCAAAACCTACTTATTTGTATTATTTTAGAATCAGGGAATCATAGAATGTATTGGGTTGGAAAGGACCTCCAAAGGTTGTGTAATCCAATCCTCCTACAATTAGCAGGACATCTCTAACCAGAACATGGGGCCTCCACCACCTTTCTAGGCAACCTGTTCCAGGAAGCAACTTTAGTATTGACATGTGAAAACATATGACTTACGTCAGTTTCTCATGCACCCCATTTCAAGGATGAAGACTAAGATACTTAACATCTGTTCAAGTTATTAGCACATTGGAACTTCTCCAACGCACAGACCACAATCAAAATCATTCTATTCATGCAACATAACAAGTACTGGAAAATCAGCACTAAGTAATGTGTTATCTAGAGAGATTTCTTCAGAACAATCCACAGAACACAAATTTGTCACACCTTCACACTAGAGAGTTAGGATTACTCATCTACATTACAAATATTGCCACAGAATCACAGAATCCTCATGGCTGGAAAGGACCTCCAGGATCATCAAGTTCAAGCCCCAACTCCTAGACCATTGCCTCAAGTACTCTGCCTTTTAAACCCCTCCAGTCATGATGACTTCACCACCTCCCCGGGCAGCCCGTTCCACTGCATAACCACACTCTCAGGAAAGAACTTGCTCCTAATGTCCAATCTAAACCTCCAATGACACAGCTTGAGGTCATTTACTTTCGTGTAACAGTAATTTGGCAGAACAGACCAGCACCAGCCTCACTGCAACCCTACTTTTAGATAGTTGCCGAGAGCAATAAGGTCTCCTCTCAGCCTCCTCTTCCGCAGGCTAAACAACCCCATTTCCCTCAGACACTCCTCATAGGGCCTGTTTTTCAGACCTCTCCCCAGCCTCGTTTGCCCTTCTCTGGCCCCACTCCAGCACCTCAATGTCCTTCTGATACTGTGGTGCCCAAAAATGGACCCAGTCTCATGAGTGCAGAGTACAGAGGCACCACCACCTCCCTACTCCTGCTGATGACACTGTTCCTGATTCAGGCTGAGATGCCATCGGCGTTCATGGACATCTGGGCACACTGCTGGCTCCTGTTCAGCTGTCTGTCAACCAACACCCCAGTTCCTTCTCTGCCAGGCAGCTCTCCAGCCACTCTTCCCCTAGCCTGTAGCTGCTGGGGATTGTTGTGGTCAAGGTGCATGACCCAGCACATGGTTCTGTTAAACCTCATTCTGTTGGCCATCACCATAAACCCATCAAAACCTAACATTTTACAACAGGTCATGGCTGCATCTAGGACAGACAGCAGTTTACTCCACCTCTGTCTGTTTCCATCATCAGTATGACAGTGGCTTATTAAAGTTATGGGACACTATTCCCCGAATAACTGAGGATTTAAACTGAAATTAATTCAAGAATTAATGGCTAAGCCTAGCTTTTTCAGCTTTCATTTCCTATGCTCCAAGGAATGATGTGGGGATAAGGAAAGTCATACTTGAGGAATACTTTCATGTAGACAAGCGGGGAAATAGTGGAACACTGCAAAACCTCTGAAATCTCTGAGAATTACTAAGATTTTATTCCTAGATCACCTTCTTTTGGTACATTTCTGAAGACTAAATTAACTGTTAAATCTACAAGAAATTCAACACATGTGCAAAAATAAGGGAGTAAAAGTACTGTTTCCCCTGCTGATAAACATTTTGTTATCCACAACAGTTCTGTGGATACAACTTTTTACACACTACAGTGACTGTAGTTTCCAAGTACTGGGTAATGCTTCTCCCATATCAGAAATGAAAACTAAAACAGGTTAGTAANCCTAATGTCCAATCTAAACCTCCAATGACACAGCTTGAGGTCATTTACTTTCGTGTAACAGTAATTTGGCAGAACAGACCAGCACCAGCCTCACTGCAACCCTACTTTTAGATAGTTGCCGAGAGCAATAAGGTCTCCTCTCAGCCTCCTCTTCCGCAGGCTAAACAACCCCATTTCCCTCAGACACTCCTCATAGGGCCTGTTTTTCAGACCTCTCCCCAGCCTCGTTTGCCCTTCTCTGGCCCCACTCCAGCACCTCAATGTCCTTCTGATACTGTGGTGCCCAAAAATGGACCCAGTCTCATGAGTGCAGAGTACAGAGGCACCACCACCTCCCTACTCCTGCTGATGACACTGTTCCTGATTCAGGCTGAGATGCCATCGGCGTTCATGGACATCTGGGCACACTGCTGGCTCCTGTTCAGCTGTCTGTCAACCAACACCCCAGTTCCTTCTCTGCCAGGCAGCTCTCCAGCCACTCTTCCCCTAGCCTGTAGCTGCTGGGGATTGTTGTGGTCAAGGTGCATGACCCAGCACATGGTTTTGTTAAACCTCATTCTGTTGGCCATCACCATAAACCCATCAAAACCTAACATTTTACAACAGGTCATGGCTGCATCTAGGACAGACAGCAGTTTACTCCACCTCTGTCTGTTTCCATCATCAGTATGACAGTGGCTTATTAAAGTTATGGGACACTATTCCCCGAATAACTGAGGATTTAAACTGAAATTAATTCAAGAATTAATGGCTAAGCCTAGCTTTTTCAGCTTTCATTTCCTATGCTCCAAGGAATGATGTGGGGATAAGGAAAGTCATACTTGAGGAATACTTTCATGTAGACAAGCGGGGAAATAGTGGAACACTGCAAAACCTCTGAAATCTCTGAGAATTACTAAGATTTTATTCCTAGATCACCTTCTTTTGGTACATTTCTGAAGACTAAATTAACTGTTAAATCTACAAGAAATTCAACACATGTGCAAAAATAAGGGAGTAAAAGTACTGTTTCCCCTGCTGATAAACATTTTGTTATCCACAACAGTTCTGTGGATACAACTTTTTACACACTACAGTGACTGTAGTTTCCAAGTACTGGGTAATGCTTCTCCCATATCAGAAATGAAAACTAAAACAGGTTAGTAAATTAGATCTTGGGAAGAAGTTCCTCACCATGGGCACTGCCCAGAGATGTCTCCCCAAGAAGTGTTCAAGGCTAGGCTGGATGGGGCTCTGGTAAGCTAGTCTAGTGGGAGGTGTCCCTGCCCATGGCTGGGGAGTTGGAACTAGATGATCTTTAGGGTCCTTTCCAACATAAACCATTCCATGATCCTACAAAAATATAAACCAACCCTGAGTGCTAAGTATCCATTTAAAAGAAAAATAGCAGTGGTTTTAATACTGGTCTTCATAAAAAAAACTCACCCGCTGTCTGTGCAGGATTTATTCCTATACCATCTAGAAAAGAAATGGAAAAAGAATAAAACAAGTAGAGAAAGAAGATGAGATAGTGAAAAAAACTTAGTATGATTTCCTATGCTAAAATTACAGCTGTGACAGTAAGATATAATTATTACATCAAGTCTTCAGAGAGCTGTTTCCTTTATCAAAAAAGTTGTTCATCACAGGTTTAATAAGAAACCTTCAGCACAGAAGATGCAAGCTATGCAATTGGACAAAACCAAATTAAAAGTATTAGGGGTTTCACCCCATGCGTTAACGATTTAAACAATGACGCTATCAAACTCAGTTTGTACTCTATAGAGACTGTGAAAGAAAAGCCATTTTTGCTTTTATCAATATCCCTTTACTGAAACTACAAAGACAACACCACTTACAAAAAGTATGTTCTTACCATTTGTAATAATGGCACTTGTTGCTGCAGGAACTTTGAACTGAAGGGTCAGTCAAAATAAGAGACATCATTAACACAGAAAATACATGAGGAATATTCAAAGCAATCATAGTTTTAAGTGGTTCATGTAAAATAGAAATGATTTCCCTCAAAGTTATACATATAGCAAAATAAAGGTGTAAAGTCAAAGTTGACTACACTTCAATACCAAATGCAAAATTAGCAGTAGTAATGACTTGCATTTCATTGCTATTACCCATTGTACGGAACACAAAAGGTTATACAGGCACAGCTGCATTAGTTCCAATTAAAAATAACTGGAAGTAAAACAGTGAAAGAAAGGCAGCTAAAACAGCAAATATCTTGAACAGCATTTATTAGTCTACATGTTTTTCTGTTCAGATAAGAGTCATAGCAAACAAGCCACAGCATCCCCCTACAAGCTGTTTCCACTAAGAACCTCTGTCATATATAAGGTGTAACACTAACAACATAAGGAGACTCAATACAGAGTCCATTATCCTTCCTAATTATTATCTTTCATTGAAATTCCAATGCTTGAATAAAGGAAATTCTCAATAACCCAAAATTTTCCAAGTTTTCCCAGTAAGACAGAAGTAGAATTGCAAGAACAGACTCTCAGCTCAATCTGCTGAATGGATGGAAACAGACAGCATGCTTTTGAGTACTTTATTTTATTGTTTACACTTAATGTGGAACAAACAGAACATCTTTCTCCGAATGCATTATACAGAAAATTCAAGCAAATATTAGTGTTGGATTCCACATGAAAGATTAAACCCCCAGCAGTGAAAGAAAGTATTACCCAAGTCTTATTTAAGTGGATTTTTCTGCACCTAGACTGAATGTATGATCTCAGCTTCTGTAATAAAAAATGACTTGTCTTCCAGCACCAGAGATTATTAGTACTGAATATGATAAACTTTTTTCCTGAATTTCCTGAATAATTCCAGAGAATTTTCTGGATAATCTACATAAGCAATGTAGAATATTAAATAATCAGTAGCAGTATCTTTTAAAGATGTTTGCTACAGCAACTTTTTAAAATTACTTAATTAGAAAGAACCAGAAATCCATCACTATCTGCTGTTGATGTGTAAATTGTGCAAGAACTGCTAAGTTCAGGAATCTGGAAGCTCCAGCAGGCCCATGCTAACACCAGTAAATTTGTGTCCATGCATACCTAACCAGAGTATTCTATGTGCTGAATTAATCATTGTGTTTTACAATTAAAAAGCTTTTGCTTTCAGGAATGTTAAAAAAATAAGGTCATCACTTTATACTTACTTCTTCAGCAGCAAACTTCAGGACAGCTGTGAAAGGTGTGTTTTCAGGCACACTTAACCTGAAATTACAATGTAAGTAAATATGTGACTGCTCAGACAACCTGAAAAGCATCTTTGTTTACTATTAAACTACTCATGGAAACTTCACTTTCAGCAATGGCAACATTCTTGCCAAAGGTGTGCTGGTACCATTTGAGGTGGAGGTCAGAGTAAAGCAAAGCAACACGAGCCTAGGTGGTAAACAGCATCTCAGCTTGTATGCAAAACAACGTGCCCATCAGGAGTAGGGAAGAAATCATGTCCCTGCACTTGACCCCTCACCTTTACTACTGTGTTCAGGTTTGGACACATCGATACAATAAAAACATCGTGCTGAAGCAAGTCCAAAGAAGGACAACAAGGTTGGTGAAGGGTGTGGAGACCAGCCTTGTGAGGAGCAGCTGCAAGAGCTGAGGCTGTTTAGTCTGTAGAAAAATATACCGAGGGGATACCTTATTGCTGCTTACAACCACCTGAAAGGAGGCTGTGTAAGGTGGTGGTCAGTCTTTTCTCCATGTGATAGAACAAGAGGAAATTATCTCAAGTTGTGTCAATGGAGGCTTAGGAAAAATTTCTTCACTGAAAGAGTGGTCAGGTATTAGGACCAGGCTGCCCACAGAAGTGGTGGAGTTACCACGCCTGAAGGTGTTCAAAAACACCTGTGGATCTGGCACTTCATTACACGGTTTAGTGGACATGGTGGTGTTGGGCTGATGGTCTTAGAGGGCTTTTCCAACCCTAAAGATTCTATGATAAGAGTCCTGGTAGCTGAGTTAGCAACAGACAACGGCCCTTCGTTTCACGCCGAGGTGTTAAAATGCCATCTGCATCCCTGCTAAAGCCTGGCCACTGTGACCACAGAGACTTCCGCTGCCTCCCCCGCCCAGTCCCGCTCCGCCACTCACACTTTGTAGGGCAGCCGCGGGTCCGACGTGAGCGTCACTTTGAAGGTGACTTTGGACCTGAAGAGAGCGAGGGGAAAGCACGGGGTTAACACTGGTGGGGGGACACGGAAGGGAAGAAGCTACAGGCCCCTATCGGGGTCTCTCATAGAACCCCTCACTCACTCACATGGTGCTGCCTAGAGCCGCCGCCGCTCCACACCGACACGTCAGCTACTGCCCCGCGGGGCCCTTTGCTGCCCCTTCCTTCTTGTAAGCTGCCCGCAGCTCGCCTGACAGCATAAGAAAAATAAGAGTGTTCTGTCCACCAGTATAGGGAAGCGCAAGAGGGAGTTCTGTCTCCGAATCGAGAGAATCTGTAGAAGAGAGAGACTGAGAGTCGGAGGAGGTGCACCGAGGAATGGCAGTAGGAATTTTTACTGAGGCAGTGACTCTGGCTGTTCCACGGAAGAGTAGGGGCCTCCAGTTTCCGTAGGTGCCGAGGAGTGACGCCCGCAGCGGGGCGGGGCCGAACCGGGCCGCTGGGAGCAGGGAAAGTTAAACCGGGTGTTATCTGAGACTTCGAGTTTGATTCAACCTAACCCTCCCCTGGTGCAGCCTGAGGCCATTTCCTCTTGTGCTATTGCTTGTTCCTAGTGAGAAAAGACCAACTCCCACCTGTCCCCACTCTCCTGTCTGGCAGTTGCAGGCAGCAAGAAGGCCTCCCTTCAGCCTCTCCAGACTAAGCAGCTCCAGCTCCCTCAGCCATTACTAAAAGGGCTCTTTCTTCAGACCTTTCCACAACCTTGTTGCCCTCTGAGCAAGAAATGTAAAGCGCTTTTTGTCGGTAATGGTTGTCCATCTCCTGATATAGATGATGACCGAGTGTTCAGCTCTAGGTACACATTACCATTGTTGAAAATACTTTGTCAGACAGCTTTTGTATTTTCTCCCGTCTCTGCAATCTGCAGGAAAGACAGCTTTAACTATGGTCAGAGTGCTTGTTATTACACACTGATTGCCAGACTGGTGATGGCATTTTGTTGTGTTTACATGAATTGGAGTCCCCCTGCTTCTTAGAGATCACACCTTAAGTTGAAGTAGCTGGTAGTCATCTCTGAGCATGTAACATTGCATTTTTGTAGCTAAATGCCTTCTTTTTATTCTTGCCCTCTTGACAATCAGATAATTTTGGATAATGCTATGTCTTGGATTTGTAGAACTGTCTTCTGCAGCCTGTATTAATACACTGCTATTTCCTGCACCTTTGTAATTAACGTTGATGTGAAATAAAGGAGTCATACTTGTAGATCTTAATTTCTTGCCTTTCACTCTGAGGAATTTACTCCAGAGGAAATAAACACATGATGGTGAAGTTTGTCTATGTTCTGCCCATATCAAGCCTAAACTATAGCAGTTACTCCACCACCTAATGACCCCATCCTAAGGGGATCAGGAAGAAAAGATGAGACTCATGGATTGCAATTAGAACAGATTTAATGAAAAAGCAAAACCAGTATTAATAGTAATACCAATAGAAAACATACAAAGTTACATTCAGCCCAGTCACACACACAGAGAGGTGAGGAGCCAACCCTTGTTACCAGATGTCAGGTCTGCCTTAACATTGCTGGCAGAACAGACACAATGTAACACAGGGATCTCAAAAGCCCATCCTGACACCAGGTAGAGAACTGGTTCAGGGAACTGATGTGGCAAACCTCCAAATCAATCCTTTCAGGTGTTTTGCATCCGGTTAGCTTTCTGAACAAGCAGCAAAGGACATGAGGAATCATGTCCATTTGGCAGACACATTGCACCTTAGGAGAACTTAAGATGCTGTGCAGCTGTATCCTAAGAAGTTATTAAGAGTTTGATGATATCTTGATTTGATGGTAAATTCACGGTGTAGTTGGTTGACCCTGGCTAGATTCAGGTATCCACCAAAGCTAGTCTGTCACTTTCTTCCTTTGATGGACAGAGGAGAAAAAATACAGTGAAAATTGTGTGTAAGAACACGGAGATCACTCAGCAATTATTGTCACAGGAAAACCAAACTTGACTCAGGAAAATTAATTTATTACAAATCAAATCAGAGTAGGGTAATGAGAAATAAAATCAATGTTAAAACACCTCACACCCACCCTTCCCTTTTTCCCAGCCTTAACCTCATTCCCAATTGCTCTGTCTCTCCCTCCCAGCAGTGAATAGGGAAAATGGTCAAGTTCATTTTTATTCCTCCTCAGGGGGAGGACTGCTGACACTGTTCCCCTGCTTCAGCATGGGGTCCTTCCTAGTCCTCCAAGAAATCTTCCAGTGAATTTCTTCATACAGGTGGCAGGTCTTTATGAACTGATCCAGTGTGGTCCTTTCACAAGGTGCTCTCCTTCAGGAACACACTTCTCTGGTGTGGTCCCCCACAAGATCATGAGTCCTGTAAACAAACCTGCTGCAGTATGGACTGTTCTCTGTGTGTCCATAGTTCCTTTCAGGAACCTGCTGAATCATGGGCTCCGTACATTTTGACCCCTCTCTCTGACTGCTGCTGGTGTTGCACAGACTGTTTGTTTTTTTCCTCAGTCTTAACTATATTATCACAGAGGTGCTACCACCGTAGCTTCTGGGTTTGGCCTTGGCCTGTGTTGGGTCCAACTTGAAGCTATCTAGAATTGTCTCTGTTGGACATAGGGGAAACCTTCCCATTTTCTCTTGTTGTAGTCTCAGATATGATATACTGCTGAGCATTTAATTAGAGTACCCTGTGAACACAATGCCTTGGTTATCCAGCAGCAAGTAAACAGACACAGTTCAGCTTACCCATAAAACACAGAACTGCAGTGTCTGTGGTACTGAAGGTTTTCTCCTCCACTTCTGAAGCACATGGCATGTCTTAACCTTTGTGTGCATGTGGACATTCATCACAGCATGTGCCAGCTTTTACCCTACAGAATAAATGCCTGTGCAAAATGGTTATTATTCAAGCATTCATCTGAGCAGGTCTATAGAAGTATCAAGTCTGAAACACTAAGAAAATCCAGCAAAATTATCTCCTGCTTGCAAAACGTGCTTTTAGCATTGTTAGTTTAGCACTGAAAAAGGAACATTTAGCTTCCAAGTATCTTTGCTGGAAAAGCTCTGCATTAAGCCCTTTAGCAGGTACCCACAAAATTAAATCTTTGCACTTGGAAAACCTTTCTTCTGTTCTCTCAAACAATGGATTAAACAAATTATCATTGCTAAGCAGTGTATTACAGGAGGGAGGGAGGAAGGCAAGAGAAATACGGTGTCTCCAAGCAACCACTTCCATAAGGAAGGAGCACATGAATAGCAGTCTGATTCCTTTTGCTCTTATTGAGGCTGTGATCTTGCCGGATGGATCAAGCAGTGCTAATCTCCATGAAAAAAAAAAAAGGTTCTGGTTTTTACCCCCCACTTCTGCCCCACTCTCTGCTCCTGGCCTCCTGCTTTGCTGCTCTTTGCTCTGGCTTTATTGCTCAGTGGATCCACTTGTGTGTCAATTCAAATCAGCTTAAGATATGGATGTTTCTTGCTGCCTCAGAAGACTGAGTCAGCTCAGGTCTCTTATCAGTAGGGAAACAGTGGGATAAAGCTTCCTCATGGTACCTTTTACTGAAATTCTCTGGTGGATACATCCCCTTCAGTCTTCCTTACTTCAACATGGTGGTGTGTATTTTGGCTCCTTTCTCCCTCAGTTCAGCTCAGGCTAATCAGTACTTAAGAATAACCTCCTCAGTTGCAAAGTCCTGCTACATAAGCTGCCTTTCTCAGACGCAGTCTGGTCCTGCTTGCTCAGGTGGCATCCTCCAGTAGCAATTCAGTGCTCCTGAAAGGATCAGTAGCACTGCATGATCTCTAGGCTGATTTAGTTGCAGAATGTGAAAATCTGACCCTGTGCACCTTTGCCAAATTTTCTATACTCCAAGGCTACAAGCTGCAGCATTAGGTTAAACTGACTGCTCTGTCTGAGCACACAATCTGTTGTTGGGTTGCCCTATTTCACTCTCCAACAATTATGGATTCTATGTTCTCTTGTTTTAAAAAATATAAGCAGTGGCATAACATGTGGCATGGATTTGGCTTGTTTGAAATAGCCTGTTGGTACCTACCTCCTTCAAACAAGGAATTTTCTCTGTCATGAGTCTGCAGCTTGTGAGACAAAAGCAGTTTCCTGTTAGATACTGTGACACTGGGTTTCTCTGTAAACTATAGACATGCAGAAGATTTTAGAAAAGCATTGTTAAGCCAGAGATAGAGAAACATAATGCAAAGCTAATAATAGGACTAGTTGGTACACTTTCATAATCTTTTTTTAAAAAATTGTTATTAGAGTTTGTGTCAGAAACATTTTACTGACATATTCTTTCAAAATTAGGAGGTTGCACAAATATGTCAGTCATATAGAATCAAGGTATCATTAAGGTTGGAAGATACCTCCATGATCATTCAGTCCAACTGTCAACCCAATCCCACTGTACCCACTAAACCATTTTTCCAAGAGCCAGATCTACACACTTTTAAACACCTCCAGGGAGGGTGACTCCTCCTCTTCCCTGAGCAGCCTGTTCCAATACCTGGCCAGTCTTTTAGTGAAGACATTTTTCCACATGATCAATCTAAACGTCCCCTGGTGACTTGGGAGAAAAGAACAGCCTCTGCCCTTCTACAACTTCCTTTCAGGTAGCTGTAAAGAGCAATAAGGTCTCCCCTCAGCCTCCTTTTATCCAGACTAAACAACCCAAATTCCCTCAGCTAGTCCCCATCAAACCAGTTCTCCATGGTCTTCCCCAACCTTGTTGCCCTTTTTTGGACTTGCTCCAGCACCTTTATGTTTTTATTGTACTGAGATGCCCAAAACTGAACCCAGTACTTGAGGTAAGGTGTCACCACCGCTGTGTACAGGAGCACAATCTCTTCCCTTCTCCTGATCATCACAGTTTTTCTGATAGAAGCTAAGATGCATTTACCTTCTTGGCCACCTGTACACACAATACAACTATAGTGCTAGGTCCCTAGACTTGAGAAATTGTATTGAATGTGTGTGTGATTGTTGCGACAGTGTTAAGCTCACTGTCACAATGATATAGTTCAGTTAACCATACACCAAACCAGTGATCAGTCATCTGAAGCACCAGCACTGGATGTATTTGCCAGCTGGAGACAGTTTTATTTCTTCCACACAGGATGTTTAGGTGACTACGTTAGTTTTCAGGGGTTATTTTTGGTGGGTTTTGATTAAATTGTTTTGAGAACATAATTGATCAGCAGCCTTTAAATCAAAAGGATAGTAAGCATTTAGCAGGAAAAGGCATCTGTAGGTACCAAAACTGGGTATTAGCTCTTCTGTCTGATGGAATTCAATTTATGTAATAAGTGGATAACATTATTGCATGTCTGTACAGTATCATGTTTCCCAAGACTTACTTGAAATCACTTTAACTTTGAGTAATGTTCCAAGTGTCCCCTTCGTCTTCAAAGTAGTTTGTTCTATATATCTTTTGTCATTATATGAACGATGGCATTTTTCTTAGTGCTAGGTTCTATATGCAAGGAATGTTTTAGGAGTAGTTTCTTGTTCATCATGATTATGTTTTAATTGGGCACTGAGAAAAAAATTCCATCTTGATAAAGTTAATGAAGTCTAGTTCTTCAAATCTGGAGGCCTCCCATCTCTCTGATGAAAGAAGACATTCTTGGGGAAGATAAGTGTATATGAAATCATGCCCAGCTCTACAGATTTAAATTTTCTCATAATGCTAACTATATCTAAATCCTTTTTGCTTTTAGAGCCACCAAACACAGTTAACATAGAGATTTACAAAACATGTTATTAACTGTGTTAAGGTGAATTGTACAAAGATTGCATTTTGTCAGTGAGTCTCAGAAGAAACGTGTGCCTTCATTACCTGCCTGTCACGAGTAGTGAATACTCCATATGCAGTCTCACTAGTGCAGAGTAGAGGGGGAGAAGAACCTCCCTTGATCTGCTATCCATCCCCCTTCTGATCCCCCCAAGGATGCTGTTTGCCCTCTTGGCCACATTGCTGGCTCATAGTCATACTGCTGTCCACTAGGACCCTTAGGTCCCTTTCTCCTACACTGTTCTCCAACAGGTCAGTCCCCAACCTATCCTGGTCCCTGGGGTTGTTCTTGCCCAGATGCAAGACTCTACACTGACCCTTGTTGTACCTCATTCCGTTTCTCTCTGCCCAGCTCTCTAGCCTGTACAGGTCTCACTGAATGGCAGCACAGTCTGCTGGGGGATCAGCGACACCACCCAGCTTTGTGTCACCAGGAAACTGACAGTGCACCCTAATCCCTCATCCCAGTCATTAATGAGCAGATTGAAGAGGACTGGTCCCAGTATTGATCCTTGGGGGTCCCCACTAGATACAGGCCTCCAACTAGACTTTGTCCCATTAACCACTACTCTCTGGCTTCATTTAAACCTGCTGATTCTTTTATCCAATAAGCTTTCTTGTGTGTTGATTTCCTTGTGTCCATGATCTGGCTGTGCAGTTCTGTCATCTATGTTTTGCAGCCACTATGGATTAACTTCTTGCTGGAGGTAACATCACCTTTTTTACTTTTTAAAAAAAGAGTTACATGAATCAGGTTTTTTTAGTGGCTTCACAGTTAACATTTAACTGAAAAAAACCATCTGCACAGATTTTTGTTGAAGATAAACAAGAATTTATTCCAAATGATGTTTCCATTTCTGAATGTGAAAACTGTCAAAGAGAAGAAGATTAAAGGAGAAATTAATTTTGGGTGCAGGAAGTTGTGATTCCAATATGCTTAGTACAAGATGTCAAATGTGATATCCCTCACAGTTCTCTAATAGGGTCATCTCATAGATACGCTTTCCTTACTCAGTTATTTGTTCTAAATACCTCACTTGCTTTTTCTCCTCTCCTTTCTGTTCTCTTTGATGGCAAGCCCAGAAAAAGTTTATATAGTCTGCACTATTAGTTGAGAGGACAGTTTTCACTTCACAGAAGTGAGATTGAGCAGATTGCTAGCTTAGTGTTTGAAGGGATTATAAGAGAGATTTACTGAGGTGGCAGAAGGTGCTGCATTTCTGGAAATAAAAGAGAAAAGAAACCCTGCATTGTGTTTGCAAAGTCTGGACTTTTCAATTACTAAAGCTTTGTTTGGCAAAATTATAAACATGACCTTTAGTTTTCTTCATCTGGAACAGGCCTTTCTAACCAGCTGCGGTTCAGGACACCAGCCTTCAAATCTTGACTCTGCTTATCAGGTTTTGCCTTCTACTTTTGTTGGGTACAAAGCCAAGAATTTCTCTGCATGCTGCCTTCCTGTGGGCTTCTTAATGGACCAGAGATTGAGCTGAAACGTTCTGACCCAGGAAATGTGCCTCCTCAGTCAATGCTTGCTGTAGCACAATGCTGGAGATTAGTCTGAACAGGCACAATGGTATTTTTATTAGTTGTGCTGAGAAATTTCTTTTTTCTGGACCATTACCCATAAAGCAAAATTAATTCTAATAAGAGCAAAATTACAGTGGCACAAGGGGTTTTTAAGTTTTAAAGTTTAGAACTGGTGGAGATAATCAAGAAACAAGCGAAGAACAGAAAATGTTCCTTAAGCAGCAGATAAGACTTGAGCTGTGTTGTGCCACATGAATTCTAGGTAACTTCTGTAAATGAACAAATGTTGTTAGCTTAAGTTTCTGTGGCTATTATTTTTGATGGAAAAGTAATGTTTGAGATGATTTAGAGGATTAGAGAAGTTTGGGGGATGGTTTTAAATTATTATACTTTAATTACAACCTTTATCTTGAAAAGTAGGATGTCAGGGAGGTATTAGTTAAGCTTAGGGTTCGGAGGACTGTGTGTAAGCAGTAAGTGAAGTCCTGGCTATATTCTACATTTTGAGATTAGCCAGAAAACCCCAAGATCAGCTAAGGCTGAATTTGCTGTACTTTGCCTTTGGTTTTCTTGTACAGTCTGGTTTGAATTAATGCATGAGGTACAACATTTTTTTTTTCAGGTAAACTCCTATTGAATTCCTAGATAGGAAGAGGAGTGCAGAAACCAATGTTCTTCTGAAGTAGAACTCCCTATGATTGTGTTTGCTCCCTGACTTCTCACTAGATACAAAATGGTCCTGCTTGCTATTGATTTTTTGGTCAGACTAAAGTTGTCTTTTCCACTTCAAAGAAATTCTTATTAATTGTGTTTCACAGCCTATGAAGGTACGTCGCATCAACTCTGTATTGGCACTGTGGAAGTGGATTTTGTAAGAAACACAACTGACTTTATGAGTCAGTTATTCTGTTTAAGACACTTACGTGCTTTTCAGAAAGTGAATGTTATAGGAAAGACTTTGTGTTGCAATTTTCTGGCAAACTGAAGATTTTTATATTGTTACCTATATTATTGTGTACAGAATTGGGAAGCAGTTCAGGAGGCATCTCTGGAGATCAACTACTTTACCTCTCCTCCTCAAAGCTGGTTTTCCAGGGCATTGTCCAGTTAGATTTTCAATATCTCTAGGGTGAAGGCTCCACAGCCTCTCTGGACAACCTATGCCAGTTAGACTACATTCACAGAAGATTTAAAAAAAGCCTTTTCTTATAGTTGAAAGCAATTTCTTGTGTTTAAATTTGTGTCAGTTGCTTTTTGTTCTGTCACCACTGAGGAGAACCGTACTCTGTTCTCTTATGCTCCCTCTCAGGCTTTCTTACAATCTCCCTCATCTTTTTCTTCTTCAAGTTGAACAGTCTCAATCTGTCTGTCAGATGCTCCAGCTAACAGCCCTTTGCTGTACCTGCTCCAGAAAATCCACGTTTTTCTTGTACTGGGGAGCTCAGAAGTGGACCAAGCAAACAAGGTCTGTCCTATGAGAGTGGAGTGGAGTGGGAAGGAACCCCTCCTTCAATCTGCTGGCAGTGCTTTTAATGCAGTCCAGAAGTTATTTGGTCTTTGCCACAAGGGCTAATGAATGACTCATGGTCAGCCTGTTGTACACCAGGTTCCTGAGTCCATTTCTGGAAGAAGTTCCACCCAGAGACTCTAAACCTGTGCTGCTTCATAGATTAAACAGGATTTATATCTTTGAATGATGTGAAGAAAACACATTAAATGTTTAATTGTGTTGCAGGTGTCATGTCTAGAGGAACAAATTACTGGAGAGCATTTTGCTGGCTGAAGGCATCAGTAAAATCTATTTCCTTAATATCCTCTTATTATACCAGAATAAACCCACATTAACAAGCCTTTCTTTGTATTTTGCTTGTTCCATCTCTCTAATAGTCTTGCTATTCCTCAGGTGGGCTTGCTTAATTTCAAAGTCTTTCATGTGTTAGGGATCCCAGAAATGCACATTGAATGCAGTCATAGGTACTAAATATAGGAGAATTATCCTACTGACCTCACTCTCATGAAGCCAAATATCACACATGGAATTTGTTGCTCAGCTTTTCAGTATAACTGCTCTCCCAGCCAGTTTAGCTACCTGATGTTGTTCCATCCCATGCGCACAACCTTGCATTTGCCCTTGTTGAATTTTATGAAATTTCAGTCAGACCATTTCTTCAGTCTCTCGAAGTCACTCTGTGCAGTACTTTTTAAGTGCAGCAGTCCAGCTAATTTTCCACACACATTATAGTCCATATATTGAAACCATATCACCACTTTGGGAGACCATCCTGAAAACCGTAGCAAAGATAGAACCTGAGAACACATATATCATGGGACCTAATTGAGATGTATCCTAGAGTCTTGAGGGAATTGGCTGATGCTGCTGCCAAGCCACTCTCCATTACATTTGAAAAGTCTTAGCAGTCAAGTGAAGTCCCTAGTGGCTCTGGAAGAGGGGAAACATCACACCCATTTTTAACAAGGGTAGAAAGGAGGATCCTGGGGACTACTGACTTGTTAGCCTCACCTTTGTGCCTGGAAATATATTGGAACAGATTCTCCTGGAAGAAACGCTAAGGCACATGGAGAGGGAAGTGATTTGAGACAGCCAGCATGGGGACACAACCAAAGGAAAATCCTCCCTGACCAACCTAGTGGCTTTCTAGGATGAAGTGACTACATTGGTGGACAAGAGAAGAGCTATGGATGTCATCTGCTGTACTTCTTCAAGACCTTTGCTGTGATACTCCACAAAGGGGGACATAAGATACAGATTTGATGGATGGACTATTCAGTGGATATGAAATTGGTTGAATGATCACCTCTAGGGAGCAGTGGTTAATGGCTCAGTATCTAGATGGAGACTGGTATCAAGTTGTGTCTTTCAGGGGTCTGTATCGGGACCATCTTCATCACTGATATAGACAGTGGGACCAAGTGCAGTCTTGGCAAGTTTGCATATGACACTAAGCTGATCACTGCATTCAATAAACCAGAGGGATGGGCTGGCATCCAGAGTGACCTTGAAAAGTTGAAACAGTGGACCAGTATGAATCTCATGAGAATTAACAAGACCACATGTAACTCCCTGGTCTGTAATGACAGTCATCAGACCCAAAGACAGTCATAGAAGGAGAAAACTCATTTGGTTAATACTCAAGCTAGACATTCCATTTCTACAAAAAACCAGAAGAACAATATTTGCTAAATACATACTTCACTGGTCACATTTACTGAACTGTGTTTCTAAAGACCCTTTGAAAAAGGGGCTTGGTTTTTTTTTGATCCACATGAAAGAGTGAATTCAGCTAAAAAGACATAAAAATTAGCATCCTTGAGCAGTAAGACTTCATGCAGTCTGTGTAACAGAAACTGAAAATTAACACATCCTACTTCTGTTATCTGCAAATTGCTTTGTTGTGGAGTCTTACTTTTGCTGTTGATAACAGTTCACATAGAACTTGACTGAGAAACCCAGGGAATTCTTTTTCACCCTCTACCCCAGTAGTAGTGTGATTTTCTTTGATAAGAAATAGCTTCTTGTAAGTCATGTGGATCAGGAGAGGTGCCTAGGCAGGTGTTTAGCAGATCAAGAGAAGTTCTTCTCCCTCTCTACTCTGCACTAGTGAGACCACATCTGGAGTATTGTGTCCAGTTCTGGGCCTCTCTGTCCAAGAAGGACACAGAGCTGCTGGAGGGTTTCCAGTGTAGCACAATGAAGCTGATGAAGGAAGCAGAACAGCTATTTTAATGAGGAAAGGCTGAGGGAATTGGGTCTCTTGAGCTTGGAGAAGAGGAGGCTAAGGGGTGACCTCATTAATGTCTATAAATATGTGAGGGGTGAGTGTCAGTAGGATGGAGCCAGGCTCTTCTCAAGGTCATCTAGTGATAGGACAAGGGGCAGTGGGTGCAAGCTGGGACATGAGAGGTTCCGTATCAATATCAGCAGGAACTTCTTCCCGGTGAGGGTAACAGAGCATTGGAACAGTCTGCCCAGGGGGGTTGTGGAGTGTCCTTCTCTGGAGATGTTCAAGACCCATCTGGATGTGTTACTGTGTGACTTGGTCTGGGTGATCCTACTGTGGCAGGGGGATTGGACTGGATAATCTTTCAAGGTCCCTTCCAATCCCTAATGATTCTATGATTCTAAGGTTCTATAATTCTATGTTCTATGTACTATGTACTATGTATATATTCTATGTACTATGTGTATATTCTATGTACTATGTACATAGTATGATCTACATGTGTACATACTATGATCTATAGTACTATGATCACTCTTAAGGACAAAACACCCAACATTCAAGCAGAATTATGTCAAAAACTTATTAGACAAACTGATTTAAATGGTCTGACAGTTTAAAGAGATATTGGTTAAATGACCCCATAGTGCCAGCAAGTGGGAGATGACTAGGTTTGGAAATAAGATATTGAAATTAATTAGGTGCAAACACAGATTTGTGGTTTTGGTCTTCAGCAATGTTTTTTTCTTCAGCTTCATACCAATGTCTTGCTTCTTTGACCACTAGCAAAGTTACTAATTCAAACACTGTGGCTAAACTTCACATCACCAGGTACATGCCTATTTTAATTATTTTTTCCACGTGCTGAGAATATCTGCAGGGTGAAGAATATAATTTGTTTTCATCTAATATCAAGTTAATGAGAAATAATAACTTTCTCAGGCTTTTCACCCCTACCATGTAAGTCCTTATGAATAAAAGAAAGGAAAGGATTGACTTCACAGTAGGATTATTATAATCGATAAAGACTACAGCAGTTGCATACACATCAGAATTCATTTCCACATAAAAAAGACTTACAAATCCTCAATAAGACAGGAACATGTAGTTACTTCTAGATTTTTAATATTTTCTTACAAAGAACAAGGTCATTTTGGAATGTTACTCATCTCACACTCTTCTGGATGATGAAGGTGGTTTTACTTGTTAAACTCAGATAACTTAAACCCATTTATCTGGATCTACAAATTCAGCAGTAAAGATTCACATTCTTAATGTTTGGTGTTTGAGCAAGAACTCTTCAATTTTCAATTTGTTTCATTTTTTCAGTCTTTAGCTATATGGAAGGGTTATTTTCCTGGAACACTCATATTTATTTATTGATTTGTACAATATCAATAATACCCAGGGATGAGTAAAACATACAAAATATAAATGGAGAGACAGAAATTATAAAGACAATGTAAGTAAGCAATAATTAAGGTGTGTCAATTAATAATAGGAAACCAGTATCAAAACTAAACAGAATGTTTTTCACCCTCCAAAACATGCAGGTAGGTTGTGACAGACTCTCTTTTGCTCATTATTTGGAAGACAGTTAATTTGATGTATCATGCAAGAACAATTTGACAACATGATTCAGAACTTTCTATGGCAAATGAATCTGCACTATTAAGTTGTACTGATGAGCCACCAAGCTCAAATGCAGTGGAATACAGAGGAATCAGATGCAGTGACATGCACGTAAGCATCCTTCAACTGTGAGTAACAAGTAACAGATACATTAAGGATGTAACATTTCAAATAGAGCAGAGGAATCTTACTTTAGAAGACTTCTTCCCTGTAATGGGAGTCTAAGCAACAAGAGTGGGATTCAGTCAGAGGTTATGACAGTCTAAATCTAAAGCTGTTGTGCTTTGCAGAGATACAGATATTATGCCAGAGCCTATAATGTTTTAGCTGTCCAGCCACCAGATGTAGGATTCAGATGCAAAATGCTGGCGCTTAGGGCCATTTTACCTGCAACTGGGTATCCTGGTTATCACACTGAGAAGCAAAAGGGTGAAGTTCCCTTTAAAGTGTGTCAAATATACCAAGCCCAAATAACTGCCTTATACAGGCAGTGTTTCAAACAGTACTGGTGAGCTGAATCTTCTCCACCCAAACACCACTAACCTGCAATAATTTAGAAAAAGGACAGCATTGCAAAATCAGATGCTTCAGTGGTTTCAAACCCCTTTTTGCAGTGAGAAAGAACTGTGTACGCTGGACAATTCTGAGCACCAATTTCAGACTCTTGAAAAGGTCTGGAGGTATTTCCATAAGACACATCATAGCTAAGAAATTTGTCTTTTCACACATGATTTTCCAACCAGGGCTTTCAGACTGATTGCTCACATGTATTGAGATCCACAAAAAAGACGTCTATACATGACATGAGATAGCATGAAGATGGCACATACCATTGTACTCCATGCTAAAAGGCAGATTCTCTCATTCTTCTTGTCTAGTTCCTCTATGTTAGGTAATCATAGAATCATAGAATCATTATGGACTAGAAGAGACCTCAAAAGATCATCTAGTCCAATCCCCCTGCCACAGCAGGATCACCTAGACCAAGTTGCACAGGACCACATCCAGGCGGGTTTTGAACGTCTCCAGAGAAGACTCCACAACCCCCCTGAGAAGCCTGTTCCAATGCTCTGTTTCCCTCATTGTGAAGAAGCTCTACACTGGACACTCTCCAGCAGTTCTTTGTCTTTCTTGAACTGAGGGGCCCAGAACTGGACACAATACTCCATGTGCAGTCTCATTAGTGTGGAGTAGAGGGGGAGAAGAATCTCTCTCAATCTGCTAATTACCNGCCAGTTCAGGATCCACCTCACTACCTAATCATCCAGTCCACACTGCCTCAGTTTGGTCTCCAGGATGCTATGTGAGACTGTGTCAAATGCCTTACAGAAGTCAAGACAGACCACATCCACTGCTCTGCCATCATCTATGCACCCGATTATGCCCTCATAAAATGCTATCAGGTTGGTCAAGCATGACTTCCCCTCGGTGAAGCCATGCTGACTGTCCCTAATGACACTCTTGTCCTTGATGTGCCTAGAGATAGTGTACAGGACAAATTGTTCCATCACCTTTCCCGGGCTGGAAGTGAGGCTGACCAGTCTATAGTTACCTGGATCCTCCTTACCTTTTTGAACATTGGAGTGACATTGGCTAACCTCCAGTCTCTAAGCACCTCTCCTTATCCCCATGACTTAGAAAAGATGACGGAGAGTGGCTTAGCAATGATTTCTGCCATGTCCCTTAGCACGCGTGGGTGCATCCCATCAGGGCCCATTGATTTATGTGCATCCAGTTTGCTCAACACATCCCTAACCCAGTCCTTATCAACCAAGGCAGGCTTCTTTCTTGCCTCGACTTCCTCTGGAGCCTCAGCAGTTTGGGCTTTGATATCAGGACTACTCCCAGAAGTGTAGATGGAGGCAAAGAAAGTGCCCAGTATCTCTGCTTTCTCTGTATCCTCTGTGTTCAAGACACTCTGCTCATTCAGCAGGGGGCCTACATTGCAATCAGTAACTTATCTGAATTAGATTATTTTTACAAACGAAAAAGACAGGATGTGTAATGCTCTTTATCTGTTATGGAAAGTATCATCCAAAAGTTCATATAGGAGTGGAAAAACCATAGAGTCATTGAATCATCTTGGTTGGAGAAGGCCTTCAAGGTCATCAAGTCCAATTGTAAATCTAGAAGTGATAAATCCAGCTGGTAACCAACACTGCCAAGCTACCACTAAACCATGTCCCTCAGCACCATGTCTACATGCATTCCTTGAGCAGCCTGTTCCAGTGCTTTAGAATGCTTCATGTGAAGAAATTCTCCCCATAGATAATGTAAACCACCTGTGACACACCTTGAGGCTGTTGAAATCTCTACCACTTTATAATCACTCTGCCCAGGATTGCCTCTAACATTCCCATCAGCCACAAGTCCTTTTCTCTTCACAAATATTTCTAGCAGGGATCCTTCCCTAGTTGGGTCTGTTACCAGCTGTGCTTCCACACTCCAGAAATTTCTGGGGCTGTTTCGTCTCTGCTGTATTTTATTTGCAGCAGATCGCTGGTATGTTGAGTACTGCCATGAGAACAAGTGGTAGTGACTGTGAGGTTTCTCCTAAGTGCTTTCAGAATATTTCTTCTGCCTCATGATGCTCTTTAGGTGGTCTGTAACAGAATCCCACCATATCTGTCGGGTTAGCCTTCCCCTTGATTCTTTCCCATAAGCACTCAACATTGTAATTGCCATCAATACACTCTAGACAGTCAAAACACTCACTAATATACAGGCCCACTCCACCACCTCTCCTTCATGGCCTTTCCCTTCTGAATTTATAGCAATCCCATTCCATTTGTGCAAACCCCCTCCCACTCCCACCTCCCAAATTTTTGGTGATGATACAGTACTATTATTCATTAAGAAACCCAGCACAACTCCACAATACTGTGTGTAAGCAAGCTTCACAGCAGTGAACATATAACAAAAGGACTCTGCTGCTATCTTGTAATTCTATAAATGGAGTGTGAAATCCCTCTCCTGAAGCCCCATTTCACTGGTTGTTTTCCTAAAGACCTTGGTGAGAAAGTGATACGATATTTCTGTAACTGCAAAGGAATGGGACCTCAAGTTGTTGGAGCCATGCACATGTGGTTTAATCATAGAATCATGGAATCATAGAATCATTAGTGATGGGAAGGCACCTCAGAACATCATCTAGTTCAATCCCCCTGCCACAACAGAATCACCTAGACCAAGTTGCATAGGAACCCACCATTGACTAAGAACGTCACTCTAAAGATCAAACCTAAAATTCTGATTTACAGTGGGACCTTGACAAGCATACATGCTAAAGTCAGTCACCTCATTGAATTCTGTTGGAAGTGATGGAGTGGTCTTCAGAGAGAAAACGGACGTTGTCATGGTAATGCAACTGGAAGCATCAGAAATGCAAATTCCGTTTTGTTGCACCAGCACAGGAAGGCTGAATGCAGATTGGAAAATCCAAGAAGGCTACTAACATCTTGGCTTGTGTCAGAAATAGTGTACTCAGCAACGGTGAGGCTGTACCTTGAATACTGTGTTCAGTTTTGGGCCACTCACCACAAGAAGGACATTGAGGTGGTGGAGCATGTCCTATAAAGGGCAACAAGGTTCATGAAGGGTCTGGAGCGTAAGTCCTGTGAGAAGTGGTTGAGGGAACTGGTGTTTAGCCTGGAGAAAAGGACTCTGAGGAGAGATTTTATATTTTCTACAACTACTTGAAAGGAGGTTGGAGTGGGGAGAGAGTTGGTTTCTTCTCCCAAGTAACAAGCAATAGGATGAGAGGAAATAGCCTCACGTTGTGCCAGAGGTGATTCAGGTTAGATATTAAAGCGTTCTAAAGCAATGGAACAGGCTGCCCAAGAATGTTGTGAAGTCATCATCCCTGGAGTTCATTTTTAAACCCAGATACTGTTTTTAAAATGCGTGTGGTTTGGTGTTGAGAGACATAGTTTAGTGATGGGCTCATTAGTTCTAGATTGCTGAACTTGTTGAACTTGATGATTGTGAAAGTTTCTTCCAACCTAAATGATTCTATGTTCTGGGACTGACATGTGCCTGCTCATAGTAGCAGCAACAAAACCCAAGGGGATACCTGGACCATGGGCTGTAACAGCCTTCCCTTCTATGTAGCCTTTAGATAATAAGAACATTTTCTTCAACCTTGTATTTTGCATTTACAAATGTGTGGTATCTCTGCCTTGCCTGTAGCATTGGCTCTCACTAAGTTCCCCATAATTATGGGCTGCTTTCTTCACGTCCCACTGCTTGACTTTTGAGAAATCCAGTAACAGCTCAGACTTTTTTCTTTGCACATAGAAAGTTAAATAGCTGTGTCTTTTCATCATTGACAACTTATTGATTGAGAAAATGTCAAAGCAGAGCAAGATACGACATTTTAGTACAATAAAATTCAATAATCCTTTTTGCAGTACTTCTCTGAGTGGGGGATGAAGGTGGAGGACAGGAACGGTGGTATGGCAGTGAGTACAAGATGTTCACATAGTTCGTAAAATCCATGTATTATTTTATATCTGCAATAATTCTATGCAAAGTCACCTAATGAATAAAATTCACATCAATGCCACAATTGCTCTTTATGAATTAGAAAATTACTCTGGGCTGAGACACAGTTGTTCTAAAAGTGCAAGAGTAGAAATTTTGTATGGTCTTTTAGAAATTATTTCTTGTTTAATGGCAGACAAATTAGAAACACCTTTGAATTCAACTTCTTCATCCAGTTTGACACAGACAGCAAGCGGCCAGGTATCAGCTGTCCTGCTCTTAAGTGGAATGCAGTGACACAAAGACAAAAGGAGAACTTGTGCATAGATCTAGCCAGGCACATGCAGAACTGGCCAAGGCACAGACCCTTGCAGCCTCTGGGTACTGCTGGTTCAGTGACCCTGCTGATTACATTTAGATGAATTAATCAAGTCCCTTCTTGAACTTCTCAAGATTGGAGCCCAGCTAATTTGTTCTGATGAGGGACCTCCAGACCCTATTATAAGCAAAAAAACCCTCCCCAGCTTTTGTCTCATTGCCTTATTTTAAGCTAAATGCTTTAAGCATCTATGTTTCAAGGGGAACTCTGGTTAAGTGGTACATTATTCTCTGCAGTGCTTTTTAAAAATTACTCCACAACTGCAAACTGCAGAGACTCCTTTCTCATTTCACATTTGTTCACTCCCACTGGCAATACTGAATTTTTTGGGTGAAATGCAAAATAATTTCTTTTGTAGTGGTTTATTTATTCCAAGTTGTTTGCATAACAGGGATTATGATTTCTTTCAAATCTGCAGCAAGACATCTTCTTTGTTTAAATATATTGTTGTGACTGAATAGCGCTGCACTTCAATTAACTGCATTTAAATCTGGCATTCCTGTTGAAATAATTAGTATGTTAACTAAATTAATTGTTTAATTTTCTATCAGGGATTTTAACCCTTGACAATGCTACCACAAAAACATTACAATGAGAAATTTTCACTTTTGTAGCCTATTCTACGAAGCTCCTTTTCCAATAGAGTCTTGACAATTTTCCTTCTACAATATCTCCTCAAAAAGGTAAGATATAAACTAAAGTGATGTGAATATGTTTCTAACATACTGGCTCTGAGATGTTTTCTCCCATTCCATATCTTCTTTTTTTTCTGATGTTTACATTTTGAAATGCACAGGTCATCACAGAAGTTTGTATATTGATATAAAGCACTGCATTTTTCCTGTAGACACACATGGGCACTTAGCAGGTCCAGATATTTCATATACAAGTACATCCTTGTTGTGCTTTGAATTCGAGGGGGCTTCTTGCCTAAGGCATTAGGAAGTTGTTACGGCGAGCAAGCCAAATTTTTGCACCTCTCTGCACTGATGCAACTGGTTTAGAGGTTTAGAGCTTTCTGTTTCACGTTTCTGGCTGCTGCTTCTTTTTTTGATCTGGGTTTTGAAAGAAGCACAGTGTCACTGGATTTGGGCACAGCAGTCATCTTGTCCTGGGAACATGGTGAATGGAGAGAGAGGGGAAGTTGGAACCTCACAGTTCAGCAGAGGAAGGGTTTCACTGCAGCACATCTCAGAACTGATCAAATGATCAAGCAGTGACATTAATGGTGAGTTGGGCAGGAGCTGAGATAAACCCTTGACAATCCCATTCTTAAAATTGTGAGTCAGACTATTTTTTTAAAATTTGGAAAAGAAAAATCATTACACCCATTTTCTAGAAAGGGAACAGAGGAAGTGTTGGAGCTGTACAAGCAGTAGTGTAGCCAGGAAATCGGAGGGAGTGATCATTTGCATCTGTTCACCATGTGAATATTGCAAGACAGCAACATTTTTATTTTAGCCTCCCTAGAACAAATAGTGACCACTATGAATGGAGCAAATTCAGTGAAGAGCTGACAAGACAAGTAGGGGTGAAATACTTGATGTGCAAGGTGAAGCTGAGAGGTTAGGGTTCATTCAGTTGTGAGATGAGGTGAATGTGAGACCTTGTTACTTCTTGCAATAGTGTGTAGGAGACGTGAACTCAGACTTCTTGAAAGAGCATGGCTGCAGGAGAGAAGGTAATTGCTGTAGGCTGCAACAAGGGAAATTCTGACCAGATATTAAGAGAAAGAAAATAGTCATGAGGGTGATTGAGCACCAGCACAAATTATTAACAGAGGCTGAGAAATCTTCAGCATTGGAGATGCTCAAAACTCAGTGAGGTCATGTGCCATCTGAGGAAGCAGAGCCTGCTCTGAATGGGCTTTATACCAGACGTCTTGCAAGATCCTTTCCAGCTTCAGTTGTTCTGTGTTTCTTTGGAGTGACTTATCCAAGGCTAAACTAAACCAACAAGCTTTATTTTGCTGTTTTATCTGCTTTTTATTCTTGTTTTTGTTTGTTTTTACAACCTAATAAAAACAACATGCCTAACATTTATACACAGTCCTTGTGCTTTTTTCCAGGCTGAAATTCAAGACTCTTCAGTCCGTTGTTAAATGTCTCCAAGATATCTCCTGTTTAAGTTATCGTTTCTGTCAGGAATTCATCTGGTCCAGTTCTATCTGACCTAATCCACTAGATTTATCCTACAAAAAGTGCAGTAGAAAAAATTGAAATCCTGCTGTTCAAAGGAACCAAGAGCTGTTTCTTTTATTTGTGAGAAAGCCTTTGATCTAATGAACTGAATTCTTTGGAAAAATTTTCTCAAGGCAAAGACTTCCAAGCATGAGTTTTGCTTTATTGCATATGAATGAGTCATCATGAGGAAACAGCAATAGAGAGATCCACAGAGCCTGTTTGTTGATACCGGTGTTAACAACACAAGAAATTTACTTTGGTAGTAATAAATTAGGAGTGTTTTCTGTATGAACATCACCATATGTCACTGAAGTGTAGGCAATCTTTTCTAAAAACTAGTAAAATCTAGCAGATAGGAATGTTGAATATTTATGAATGATTCCTTTTGATGAATTCATGATGCCACTTATAATACCATACAATGTATTATGCAGACTGGAATTACAGATAAGTTGTAGAGGGAATAAAATACTTGGGAATTAGAGTGAATAAGGAAAAAAGTAAAACTGCCTGTGCAGCAAAATGGTTTCTTCAGATTCTGTCTGGCTTCCTGGAAACAACTGCAGTAAATAATACAGACCCAGGAAGAGCAGCTTGAGCATGTGTGTTTCAGACAGACGTGCCTTAGCAACAGTGACTTTTAAGGGAGAAACATCAGACCTGATAATAGGAGCAGTGAGTTTTGAGTACTTAAAAGACTTATATTAACAGACAATTTAAATCACATTTCAAAAAGCCAAACCATAGTGAAAAAGTTTGTGGAGATCTGAATCAATTGGAAAAAAAAGGCTCTGTTAAATACTGCCTTTGGAAACATGCTGCTGAAAGTAGGTTGGCAAACCTACTAACAGCTAAGAGAACACATCTTACAGTCCTATCTCAAAGGACAGCAAAAAATTTCCTCCCTTGAGACTCATTACTAGGACTTAGAAGACACTTGACCTCTCTGAATATATTCTGTGAAGAATATTGCTTAAGGAACAGACACAAGAGGTGTCTGTCCCAGTGAAAGTGAAAATTTGTGAGGTAGCTAGATTTAAGAGTAAGAATAACAACATGCAGAATGATTATTATAACATTGCTGTTGATAGTGCAATCCAGATTGCACACAATTGTAATCACTTTTTGTAAGGAACCTGGGGTTTTCTTTTCTTGAAGGTAATGACATGAAAAATATTTTAGGTAATAAAGAGAGCAGGAGAAAGTTGAATCATACAGATTAGAGGGGGAGAAGTCACCATAACATTCATGTGATAGCTGGAATGTCAGCAGACATCCCTATGAAAGCTTAGCATATTGATAAATCCTGCCTGGTTCCCCGTAGTACTGCAATGACAATTAGAAAGCTCACACATATTTGGGCCATCTTAGCATTGCAAAGTAAGATACTGAATTTCATCAGAGAGTACAGCATCCTTCCTATGGTCAGGCTTTGAAAATAATGGAACCAGCTAATCTGTTCTTCATTTTAATGATCTATTTTTTATGGTTCTGTATTGAATCACCAGCAATGTCTTTACTTAAGAGATGTAATGTGCAGTTTCCCTGCTGCTGTTTAACATGATAGTGGAATTTCAAATAGTAATTAATTACTCAGCATCTAAAGGAGTTTGAGTGTGTTTTAGTAAGCTGATTTCAATAATCAGTTCACTATCTACTCTACATACAGATGCCCTTGCTCCAAATTTTTCAACTACATTTTGTTTTTCCAAGAGATTGTAGGGAGGAATAGAGAAAGCAGCTGAATATTCTCTTCCATTTCATATCTGTCATGGATTTGTTTTCTTGAACCTTGTAAAGGTACTGCTTCCAGTCTTTTGAAAACTCCAGCCTCCCAAATTCCAAGTTTGTCAGGGGATTTACTGAAAAATTTCTGACCTGTGATGCTTTTCATAATGAAATATCTTTTAACACTGTATCATGGCTCTTCCAACCCTGTGTTTTTCAAGGAAAATGGTGTAGCAGATATCAGGATGGAGGGCAGTGTCGGGATAACATTATATTTGTAAATATTTTTGTGCGGACATAGTCTGTCAGATCTAATCACAGGTCTCCAGTATAAAATAACACTTTGAAAAACTTGCATTTAGAGAGGAATATGTGCAGGACATGGCCAGGCTGTTTCTTTGTTACGTGGTTCTTTGAGCAGGATAAATTACTGAAGAAAGCAATAGCTCATTGAGAAACATTTTAGTGGTGATCAGTTTTAACCAAGTTTTGGAAGACAAATAGTGTTTGTCAATCTCTTTAAGAGCTTCTTAGGGAGAAGTTTAGAGTGGGTGTTTGTGGTAATTTAGTTTCTGTTTAAACAAGTAAAAGCTGTAAATCCCAGACACAAAGCCACAGAGAGTGAGAAATAAACGGGTATAGTGTACATCAGATTTTTAGGTTGAAGGTTTCACATCATTTAGAGAACAACAGTTCTGTTTAATGGGCATATTACTTAAGATGCATAAAGACTGTTTTGTTCTAGAGTTTACTGCTTTGGTCATTGATATGCATGAATACCAAATACATCTTTCAAATGTTAATATTTCTTCTTTTTCCCAGACTGGCCACCTCAAGGTATACTTAGAATACAATCTTGAGTAGGGATTTCCAAATTTATTAGAGGGCCTTTTAAGTATATACACTGTCTGTAGTTTGTGTCTTTGGCTACCTCCCGAAGAAAGATCCTCAGGAGCATTGGGACTGAACTTATTTAAACCACCTGTACAGAAATGATAAAGCATCATGTAGCTGCTTGGAAGGAATTACTTCCCTCTGCAATACACCTGGCAGCTGACCTGGGGAGGCTGCATGCCTTTGGACTCATGCATCAGTCCTCCACAGACAGATTTCTGTGCCTTTCTCTGTGTTTTCCTGGCATTTAAATGCTGCCTGTTCGCTCATCATTTTCCTGATAAATCCTCCTGACTTGTAGGAGGTTTGGCTTTCCTGCAACTGTGCTAAGAACAAACTGAGGAGAGAAAGGTTTATTCTTCTGTATTTTCAGACTTCTGGGGAGGCTGTGGATTATTATTTATGTTTCTAGCCAGAAAGGCCAGAAAAAAAGGACCCTAAACTTTTTCAGTCTTCTGTATGCAGCCAGCTGGGTGATACAGTCTCTCTGGGAAGGAAGGGAGTGGTAGATGTAGGAGGTGCGAGAAGGGCAACTGTTGTGTTGAGTAGGTTGGGCTGTTTCACAGCTAGAGCCACAGCTGTTTTCAACAAGAGAGAGCTCTAAATACATTAGTGAGCAATTTGGTTCAGAGAGAATAAAAGATGTGAAGAAAGAGAAAAATCACACCCCCTTCTTTCATATTTGAAATCCTACACTGGATTTTCAATGTAATCTATTAACCTACACATAGTCTTTCATTAGAGCCCTTGAGAGACTGGAATATTTTTGGCATTGTGCTGTTAGGAAAAATGAAAGTAACAAACCCACATAGCTGCCCCCCTCCCCAGCAATTGAATAGGTCATAGGGAAATTCAAATCTCTTCTCTCAGTATAAGAAGTGTGTGAAATTACATGCATATCAGATATGTTTCACACCATACTTATACGGTTTTTGTGAAGAAATAAAAAAATCATACATAATTTACCATAATTTTTCTGCTTAGTCCTTAGCATATAAGGCATGTGTAGCGTTTTCTGTACGTGCAATTAGGATAAAATACCTATAGATTGGGAGAAATAATGTGGGTCAAATTTGTAAGGTAGGTGGAAAAATAGACTGGTTTAGACTTGTTAGTTTCATCAAAGAATAAAGACTTTCGGGTCATGTCTAGCTGACATGGTAGCACATTAATTTCTATTTTCAGCCTGAGTCACTGCTGTGATGCTCTACCTAATTTACCTTAGTGTCTTTTAAAGGACTTTGGAGATGCCCGTTTCACTACCTTAACTACTATCTTCTGCTTAAATCAGGCTGATTTCTCATGTGGAACCTGGACTTTCATACAGCCAATATTTTCAATACTGAGATCTTGCCTTGGTTAACACGTAAAACATCTATGCTCAATATCTTACCAGCAGATAGCACTGATCATGTGTTGCAGAGAAATTAAACAAATCTAGTAAAAAATATCAGTGATTTTAGAACACTGCTACTGTATTTAGGGCTTTAAAAAACTTTTCAAAGTTTTGAATGTTTGCTTGAAATCCACCTCTTACTATGTAGATGAAGACATTTCCTGCTATGGCTATTGGACAAGAGAGGCATCTCCTAGCTGTTTGAGGTTTGGAGTGTGTTTTGGCCACATTCAAAGAAGTCCATGATGAAAATATGCTGGGTGGAAGCCTCAAGAGAGAGGTATGCACTTTATTTCCCACTTGATTATTTGTTGTAGCTAACTAATGCTATACAAATGTATTATCAGCAGCTGTATCTTGTTGCAGCAATATTATGTCCTTCTTTCCAACAGCTGCTTTTGTAAATTCCAACAGCACTGTGTGAGTTCAGAATTTCTAGCATCATCTGTTAGATAAGAAAATGTCATTGCTTTTCCACAAGGTGGCACGTAAGAATCAGTCTGACTGTATTTTAATTAATATGATGCAGTTAATGTACGCTTTCAAGATGTCAAACACGTGTACATACTCAATGAAGAAGGAATACAGTCACAGGACAGAGTATACTGAGATAGTTTAAATACAACATTGCAAGTGGTGCTCTGCCACTAGATAAATGACACAGGGGAATGCTACTGTATAATTTACAAAATAACCTACCAAAATAAATTCTAACCTAAGCACTTCACAGTTGCTTGTATCAGGAAATGGGATTTAAAATCCGATCCACAAAAAAAGTCTGTGGAATTTCCAACTTACTCTGTGAGAAATTATTTATTCTTTTTTCATGATTACATATTCACACCCACATTTTAGGCAAGACAAAAATCAGCATCAATGGATATTTATCAACACATGTTTAGATAAATAATTTTTAAAGCAAGCTTTTAGTACTTCAGTTTGTGAGTCACTGAGTACTTCAAGAGAAGTTCCTACTCAAAGTAGTTGTAACCTCTCTTGCCATCCATGGACAAATTAGTCATGATCTTGCAGGTCTAATAGTGTTCAGATGATTAGCTTCTGCCAGTGCTGCTGGTTTCCATATTCTCTAAATTTACAAGTACTGCAGTAAATGAAAGAAATAAACTGCTAAACTACCACCCCAAAGTTGCTATTACAGTATGTTTTCCCATCTGATTTAGAAGCTCAGTGAACAAGAAATCTGAGAAATTCTGCTTATAGCAGATTTTCAGCAACAGAGATTTTTGGCATCCGAAAAATCAGGCCCTGCTCAGAACCGAGTGATTGCAATTTGAATTTAATTCTTCCTGGGCCCTGTCATGGCAGAGTTTGAAGCTGTGAAGATGTTTGCATTATTCCTGGAACACAAAACCAGGTGTAAGTCTGATACTGTTGCTTGCTAAAGAGCATCTTAATATTCTGTTATCTGCAGAAAAGCAGGGCTCCACCACATGCAATGCTTTCTTGGTACAACAAATGCCACCACTCCAAATGTCCTTCCTCTTCCCTCTGTCTTTTATTGCTGAGCATGACATCATATGGTACTGAATATCCCTTCAGTCAGCTAAGGTCAGCCACTCCAAACCTCCCATGCACTTGTCAGCATGGCAGCATGAGAATCAGAAAATGCCCAAGTGCTGTACAAGTACTGCTCAGCAACAAAGGGAGCCTTCCCCTGCCATCAACACTGCCCTCCTCACAAACCCCAAACATAGCCCCATACTGGTACCACAAAGAAATGTAACTCAATCCCAGATGAAACCAGTACTTAATCCCAGATTTCAAAATTACAAATAAAAACCAGGATAAAAATACTGTAAGAATAAAAATACTATAAGAGTAAAGATACAGGATAAAAACTACTGCAATGCAAAAACATTGCACTAATTTGACTTCCAAGCCCAATATTCACCCCAATCTTGTTTTGGCAGATTAATGGTTGAGTAGTAAATCTCTTTGTGCTTCTGTGTGTCCATTATTCCACTAAGCCTTTACTCCTGCAAAAGAAAACTTACCATGGAATTGTTTTCTGAAGTAGCCTGAAGTCCGGCACAGTCCATTAGTTCTGCCCTAATTCCATCTTTTGGCCAAGTTACAGGGCAGCAGCCATGCTTCTCAGCCTGCCCACACATTGTACCAACCAGATCTGTAGAGATAGTTGCCTTTATAAATTTCCCCTTTACAGTCTGTCTCTGGACTTGAGGTGACAGAGAACACACTTTGTCCATGCCAGTTGGAGTAGAAAATTTGTTCACGTTGTCGAGAATGACTTCATTCTTGCCACAAAAATGTAGATGCTGTGGTAAAATACCTTCTGAGACTTCTTTTTAAATGTGGGGAACAAAACAATCCATACAGTGCCTAAGACAGGGAATGTCAGGCCTAGATGGTTGGTACAAACAACAAAAAGAGCATTTTCATGAGACTGCAAGCCCTGCATAGAAGACATCTAATTTTGCCGTCACTCTGCAGTGGATCTCTGCTTCTTTCTACAAATGTGAATAAAAGCCTAGCAGTACACAGCAATTTTCAAGAGGCCATATCACAGAGAACTGTTTGCATTCTGCTAGGCCAAGTACCTTGAAAAAAACCGTTGCCTTCTAACTGTATTATTTCCTATGGGTGCTGTAAGAGCAGCATCACTTAGGAGACATCTGGAATTATGTTTATGCCAAGCATGGCTTAGCAAAATGCGTACAAAGGATGGGAAGGAAGAAAGTAAGAAACGTGACTTTGGCAACCAGCTTCTAAATACAGAGTCATTATCAAAAGTACCAGAGACCATTATCATTATGTCTGAAAAAGTTAGTTTTAAACCAGGAAAGTGTTACTATCGAAATGTTGGACTTGATGCTTGATCTGAAATATCATCTCTGGAATTAATATCACTGAAATTAATCCTTCATCAATTAAAACTTTCAGAAAGCCACAAAGGTGTCTCTGTACTAAAGGTCTGAAAGATCTTTCCAAGGTTGCTGTTGAAATGCTTCCCACTTTTCAATACAGGAAAAACTAATGTTGGAAGGTCTCACATGCTGGCATTTTAGGAAATGAACTTTCCAGTCACTGCGAAAGAGAAGACAGAAGATCATAGAGGAGTAAACAAGAAACTACAAACTGTAATGAGTTCAGGCATTATGCACAGAGGACTATATTCACATGTGGTGACAGTGATGAGTATCACACATAGTGCAGATACTCATCTGTCAGTGTTGGTGATCTGGAGAGACTTGACTTGTTAGCCAAGCAAATCATATTGACAGCTGAAGGACAGCTGCCAACACTGGTGACAGAAGGGTTTATAATTTTATGCCCAAGATGACTGATGCTTGCCACTTTTCACTGAAATTGCTTAAGCTGTGATACAAAATTTGAGCATCAGTCCACTTTTCTACTTGAAGCAATCGATACTCCAAGCCCTCATTGTGTTCACTTAAACTTCTGAAGGTGGAGAGTCACTGCATTTCATCAGCTTACAGGAGATTCCATTATTTTCTTTGCTTTTTTAAAATGTTTGTTTTGATGAACTGACACTAGCTGTGCCAGCATGTTTGCAGCTTTAAAATGGGGAATAAAAAGTGTCAGGGGTAGGGTTTTTCACCCCTCATTTCCTCCCTTTCTCTGCACATGACTGGCTGACACTGGGGCAGCTGAGCTGTTACTGCAAAGCAGGAACTGGCTCTTTTTAAAGCTCTTTGTCCAAACTACTCCAGAGTGCATATGCCTCCTTGGAATGTTTGTACAGCAATAGCTGTGTACCTTCCCTGAAGTAAAGGAAGAGGTGCTTTCCTATTACTATTGCTAAAACAATTGCAAACAACTGAAGCCCCAAAAGAGTCAGTTAGTGTGCAAAGCAATTCACTATCTTTCTGAAAAACCATATTTATCAATAACCCTATGAAGTCCATAGATCTCTGAGTTGCTGCTCATGATAGATTTTATATCAACACTGCTCTCCAATCTGTATGAGGGATTTCTATCCATTTGATGAGTATTCCAAAGGCAATTCAACAATTGTATTACTAAATATGAACGAGCATAAATGTAATGAATGTAATCCTCTCAAAATCTTAAAGTATTCTTCTGATACCACCAAAATATTTGAAACAACATTATACATTTATATGCTTGAAAAGTAATCTGGAATTGCCGTTTAGTTGAGTAGACATCGTCAAACAGAAGTACAAGGTGACAAATAGGATTTAGGTGATGGAAAAATTAAGTGACAAAAATGCTTTCCAGTTTTCTGTCTCTGTGGAAAAAGGAAAACTCTTTATTCTGAATAATGGCTGTCTTTAGTGGATGCATGATAGGAATAGCAACAAGCTGGTTATTTTGTACATCATGACTGCTACTGTCATGGCCCCAAATCAAGTCACACATTGTTGACATTCTGCTCTGAGTTCATTCATCAAACAAGCTGACTTGTTCCTTCTGCCTTGATGAGGCAGGTGAACGGAAATGTAAGACTCCTTTTAAGCCTCTGACATCGTCAGTACAGGTGATGTTTGTAATGTTAAAGGATTAGGTACTGCTAAGCCATTGAAACATAAGTAGGAAAGCAAGATTTCAAAAGTATTAATTTTCTGAATTTTAATCTCTCAGCCTTTTCAACAGCATTACTCCTGTCAGTGTCTTTGAAACTAAGACCCCTAAGCTTGTCCCTGAGGAAACACCCACAGAATCAGATTTTCCTTTCCATTGACATAAAATATGTTTTTAAGTAAGCTGTAAGTTTATGTTTTCACATCACTAGTGGCTTTCCTCTATACTCTTTCCCAAAAATATCTTCACCTTTCACATGTCACAGAATCACAGAATCACAGTACTACTGAGGCTGGAAAAGGCCTCTAAGATCATCAAGTCCAGCCCTAATGACCTAACACCTCCACATCAGCCAGTCTGTCCTTAAACACCTCCAGGCATGGGGGCTCCACCACATCCCTGGGCAGCCCATTCTGATCTGATCACTAGGGCTTCCTAATATCCAACGCAAACCAAACGTCCCCTGGCAGCTTCAGACCCTGCCCTGCCCTCTTGTTTTATTGCTAGTTGCCTGGGAGAAGAGTCTGACTCCCACCTGACTACCTCTCTTCAGGTAGTTATAGAGACTGATAAGGTCCCCCCTAAGTCTTGTCCTCTCCAGGATAAACAACCCCAGCTGAGAGTGGCCTCTCCTTATCAGACTTCCCTCCAGTCCCTTCCCCAGCCTCATTGCTCCTCTGGATCCGCTCCTGCACCTCAACATTTTTCTTGAAGCATGGGGCCCAGAACTGACTGTGGTACTTGAAGGGAGGCCTCACCAGTGCCCCAGTACAGAGGGAGAATGACATCCCTAGTCCTGCTGGTCACATCTTTCTCTGATACAAGTCAGCATGTCATTGGCCTTTCCCCGCTCCCTGCTGGCTTCT